>JAVLUZ010000821.1:0-177857 GCA_036768485.1 Mermis nigrescens | reverse complement strand
CTAGTTTCTTATTATCGCCGTTTTATTAAAGATTGTAGCAAAATTGCTGCGCCACTAAATAATCTTTTACAGAAAAATAAGACTTTTGTTTGGACCGATGAATGTAGTAAAGCATTTCAAAAATTAAAAACTCTTCTCACAACTGCACCCATCTTAAAACTTCCGGACTTTAAGCAAGACTTTTATGTGCAGTCTGATGCATCTTCTTATGGAATTGGTGCTGTTCTTAGTCAGTTGTTTGATGGAAAAGAGCACCCTATCGCTTACATTAGTAGAACCCTAACTAAACCGGAACGCAACTATTCAACAACTGAGCGTGAAGCGCTTGCCGTAATTTGGGCAGTCAAAACTTTCCACCCTTACTTAGTTGG
Source organism: Mermis nigrescens (assembly GCA_036768485.1). Classification (NCBI taxonomy): domain Eukaryota; kingdom Metazoa; phylum Nematoda; class Enoplea; order Mermithida; family Mermithidae; genus Mermis; species Mermis nigrescens. The sequence goes on along the minus strand of JAVLUZ010000821.1, from coordinate 177,486 downwards.
GCACCAAGTACACATACAAACCGACCATGCCCCACTTCTTGGACTTTTTAAGAAAGAAAACAATTTGACTGGCAGGCTAGCACGATGGCACATCACTTTACAACAATTTAACTATACTCTCACCCATAAATCCCAAGAAAAGCACAAGAATGCTGATGCTGTTTCTCGACTTTTTGTGGCAAATATCTACACTGAAGATCCACGAATTATAAGCGAACAACGAAAAGATACTGACCTGATGCCCATTATCGACTATTTAGAAAATGGAATCCTACCCATTGATCCCACTTTTCAGAACTCAATTTTGTCAAAAACTAAACTCTACTGCTTGATAGATAAGTGTTTATTTAGACAGCTAAACAAAAACAGGGGTGAAAATGCCATTGTCATCCCACTTTCACTACGTCAAGAGATACTAGAATCTTATCATGATGATCTTTTGTCAGGCCATTTTGGATTTGAAAAAACTTATCAGCGTATCCGTCAAAAATATTTCTGGGAAGGGATGATAAATGACATAAAAAGACACTGTATGGAATGCTTAGGATGCGCAACCCGCAAATCACCCACTCACAAAACACGGGCTGCTCTCTGCCCCCTGCCCGTTGAAGGTCCTTTTGATCGAGTAGCGACTGATATCCTCGGACCCCTCCCTCTCACTCATAATGGTAATAAATATATTATTGTTTTCACTGATTACTTAACAAAATGGGTTGAATGCTTCGCTATTTCTGACTGTACTGCTAAAACGACTGCCCAAAAATTCGTAGAAGGTATTTTATGCCGTCATTCAGCCCCAAAACAATTACTTTCTGATAAAGGAACGAACTATATGTCCAATCTTGTTCATGAAATATGCGCTCTTTGTGACACCAAAAAGATTAACACTACACCCTATCATCCCCAAACTGACGGACTAGTAGAGAAATTTAATCACACTTTAGCAAATATGCTCTCCATGTATGTCAGCTATAATCAGCGGGATTGGGATGACGTCCTTCCCTATGTTACTTTCGCTTATAACTCGACACAACAAATAAGTACTAAATTTTCCCCTTTTGAGCTTCTCTATGGAAGGATTCCTAGACTCCCCATTGACGCTGCCCTAAATTTCGAAAATTCTCGATATATGATCGACCTAGACGATTACATAATAGATTTTAAAAGCTATTTAACACAATCTTGGACTCTTGCCCGGGAAAACATTCGTCAAGCACAAGAAACTCAGAAAACTTATTACGATAAAAAGGTGAAAAATGTAGACTATAAAATCGGAGATCTTATTATGATTTTCAACCCTAGCACACCCCAGGGTAAAACACATAAACTTATGCACCAGTGGAATGGCCCTTTTAGGATAAAATCTATAAAAACTCCAACTCTCATTTTTGAATCACTGGACGGAAAAAAGGAACTTGGGACTGTACACTTTAATCGAACTAAACTCTATAAGGCTTATATAAATGACAAAAAGGATAGGGAGGGTGAAGACTTCCCGACCAACCCGGAAACTACACCTCCAAAGGGGGAGGGAAAGAAATCCGTAAATCGGACACTATTTCCCCTCATACGTACAATTTACGTAATAAGAAGAAGTAAATAATTGATTATCGACTAATTAGCTTAAATTAGCTTAAGTGATCTAACTTAATCCGTCGCACTCCAACTACATAATAAACGTACGCAGAAAAGTCCTTAAAATTTATTAAAAACTTATTTAAAACTTATTTTAGTCCAATGAGCAACGAAACACTGAGAGACCAGCAACCTGCCCGAGACCAAGAATCGAATTCAACATTCAAACGTCCCCAACCAGATTCACTCCGCGAAAATCGATATTTAGACTTACAGTTACGTTTCAAAAAGCTAAGGCGGGAGGTTGACTATTTGAAACTCAAATTTTTGAAACCAAGACCGGAAATCAAACTGATTAATAAGGACAGGTGAGAACGGACCTAATTTTTCAATTAAGTTCACTCCATCCAATCTGATTTGTGATTTTATACACTGTGCACCCTTTTAGAATGTGAAACACATATCTAGATTAAAATATTTTCTTATGACTCATGCGACCAACTAAGTGTACTCCTGCCTCAAATGCTCTCCCATTCTTTAGATGTCCTCAGCTACCCCTTCACGATCAAGGCACTCCTCAGCTGGCTCATCCGCCACTGCAAAATCATTGGCAGCCTCAAACGCCAGTGGAGAAGGCCGCGAAAATTGGAAGGACGGACGCGAAACTCCTCAACCCAGAACCCCGATAGTAACTGCTAGCCCTCCCCAGCCCAGAGTTCCGTTATTAATTGCTAATAATTGGCTGAAACGACTCCATCGATTCCCAGGCCACTACCGCTGCTTTTATGTGCCACACGACTGTACCCCCGAACAAGCGACTTATCTCTTAAAATCCGACCCCCACGTGCCAAAAACTTTAGCTATTGCCGAACTGAAAAGCACCACCAATGAAAGTGACTGTAACACCCCGTATGTTGAAATTTTTGGCCTCGCCCGACCCGATGGGCTTGTAGTTTTGTTTGATGTAAGGGAATTTGGAGGAGTTCCAGAAACTGTCCAACTGCTACTGAGAAACACCGAGTTTCTCATTGTGACTTATGACGACTGTACCCTAAATAGCACTGATTTTCTGCTACGCGACTGGCGCCCCGAACTTTATTTGATGGATGTACTAGTAAAACTCCGATCCCAAAACCCATTATTACTCGCGGAACTAAAGATTAATGAGCTGAATCTTCAATCCACTTTACAATCCTTATTTCGGCTCAATCTACCACTGGATAACCAAGCTCGCTGCGCCTTCAAAGCTCTGGCCACGTTCGACATATTCGCATTCATGGACCAGCGCGGTGCCGACATTCAACGGTCAGGAATAGTCTGGCCCAACGAAGGGGTATGGCCCCGATCTAAACCGGCGACTTTGAAACCAGCCCAAGCGACCTCAACTCCCATCACGCCACACCAAAACTCGCCTATTCCGTTAATAACGACGGATTTGACGGAAGTGAAATTTAGCCGATTAATTGACCGGGTACACGCCGATTTCTACAAGAACTTTCATCAGTGCCCCCACTACAACTGGACGCCAGAGTACCACCGTTTCTACGACTACTGGGTTAACGTGCTGCATGCAGAATTTCCGTCGCTTCCGCGGGTAGAGCTGCAGCATAAAGAATATCGTATGCGGACGACCATCGATTATAAAATCCAGAACAAAGATCCGAAGAAAAAACGATTGAAGAATTAAGCGAGGGGCAGCCAAAGACTGATTAATGATTAATGATTTTCTCTTATAGTTGATTCGTATCGAAACGTTTCATTTTATGCACACCCACCGACCCATCCACAGTGGGGACACTGATTAGCATAGGGGGGAAGAGTGTAATGAATGCTAATTTTAATAACAAACTGCGTAAAAACTTTATGACTCAACTTTAACGTTTCTCTACGCTCTCAAACATAATAGACTTTTTCATGCTGAATCAGAAAGATAATCGGCGCCTAGTTTTAGCGTCCATTCCGCCCAACTAAGACGCTAGTCGCCGACAGTCTTAGTAAGCTAGCAAGATTCACGTGAAACTGTCCCACCTTTGACTTAGCCGCTTATGCTCAATCATGTAGCTCTCCAAAAAGTAACATGATTCACGTGAAACTCACCCGCCCTTTGACTCAGCCGCTCGTACTCAATTTCTGTAGAACTCCGAAAATGCACGTAACAACTTAGTCATAAAAAGTAATGTTAAGTAATAAGCTAGTCGGAAAGTTAAAAGCTAGAAGCCGAGCGGAGAAAAGCTCTCGGCGCCCAACGGTCGGGACTCACTGATAAGAAACTCTCATATCCCCATGCTATAAGAAAATGTATAAAATCCCCGTGCTTAAAGATACCCGGTCTTATTCTCTATTACCATCAGCTATTCATTCTCTCGCCTATTCGCCCGTCTTCCTACGTATCGTCTTACTAGTTACTCAACATTTGCTCGTCGGTAGTAAATCGCCAGAGATTCTATAGTTGAATCTATTAGCTATAATAATTGTTAGTAAATTAGCCCGCCGTAACCAAACTAGTTCTAGATTAATTAGTCGGCTTTAATCTAAGCAACCACGCTAAAACGAGATCAAGACACAGGGAACAAATTCCGTTTAATTAAATTGATATCGTATTTTGCCCGAGTTAAAGCCAAGACAAGTAAGTTGCGTGCAGTATTTAAATAGCCTGCTTCTGAGGATAATTAGTTTATTGAGGAGCCCTTTTTCGCGTCTAACATCGGCTTCTTGCTCCCTTATATAGTTTTCACTTATCGTTATTTTTTCATCAAGGGTTTGAAAAATAGGCCGAAAGTTTGATAAAAGTATGGAACTTTGTTTTTGTTGAATTTTTCAAGATGAGTTAGTAGTTGTATGATAAGCTGATCAGGATTGTTGGTTACAAAACATTGGGGGTCAAAACCAGGGACGTTTGTATGTACTGCACAAGAGATGGGCTGGTGCTGGGCAACAAAATGTTATTTATTTGAGCTTTCTACGCGCTCTTTAATCAAAGAGCTTCAAAGTCATAAACTGCAAAGAAAGGGCAGAATTGTTGCTCTTTGGGAATATGTATTTCATATTCGGAAAGCTGTTCAAAAACTGTTTTCTTTAGCTGAGAGATTCCGCCAGGAATTTATGTTTTGGGTTTACCATGTCTGCAATGATTTTTAGCATGGTCATTTAATTTTTCAGCTTTATGAAACAGCCGGCTGCATGTGAGACATGCATAGCGTTTTGCATACTGATCGAGATTTATAATGTAACTATAGTGAGCTTGTCTAGAATCGGTGTAAAAAATGTCAAGATTTAATAGTTTTTCATACTTTCTAACTACATTCTTCCAACAGACAGCTGACTGCTTGTCTGCATCTATATGAAAACACTGAATGTCTACTTGAAACAATTTTTCGAGCATCTCCAAGTCTGTGTATGGCACACCAATAAAACTCGCAACAGTTGAGTGATCCTTTTTCTTTTTACAATATTGAACGAAAAGTTGATAAACATTATGTGGCTCAAAATTTCCAAAAATACATTGTGACAAACAGCGGAAGAAGCAGAGATTGTCTTTAAAACTATGTCTGTTATGATCTTGCGTCATATGTAGAGTATGTCGCTGATTTGTTACTTCTAGTGGGAGTGATTCATCTGTGCAACCACTCACAAAATTCGTTTGAGGCGTTACAAAAAATTCGACGTTGGTTATAGCCTGTAGTCCCCATTTTGTATCTGGGCGACTGAATTTCTCCTCAACGTCTATAAGCTCCAGTTTTTCAGCTAAGCCTTTAATATCATTACCATTTGTTATTAAAATAGGGGTTCCTAGAAGAGTGAAGTTGTTTTGACATGCGTACCAATAATTGCTGGCTCCAGTTTCACGATTTTTAAGAAAACAGCCTATTGCTGCATCTACTCGAAAAGCTTCTTTTTCGTTTTGTAAAATGTCTGTAAGCATATCTAAGTAATTACCGGTTCCCCATCTATAGTTGTATGCATGATCGAGCACATCGCTCACACTTTTGGTAGTTCGAATAAGTCGCCAATATCTCCTGACTTCCTCCCTGATATCCTCAGGGTAGTCGGACAAATGCTCTGGAAGAAGCTTGTCCTCAGGAATTAGTGCAACTGGCTCAACTCTCTCAATTGAATGAATGATAGGGTTATTAGGTCTTACTTTTAAACATGTCCTAAGATGTGTGTGAGAAAATAAATCCTCATTTGAGTCAAATGTTTGGTCACAATACATACATTTACGTGTAATGTGTTGCATCTCAAAGTGATTAACTAAATTTCTCCTAAATTTGAAAAGAGAAGCACAGGAAGGACATTTAAACCTAGATCCTAAATGGGCAGAACTCTCATGCTCTGCTAGCCTGTTTTGACGTGTAAACGACTTATTACATAACAGTACAAAGGTGCAGCTTGCGCTTCGGAAGCCGCGATCGGTTTAAACCAGCATCAAAAAGATCACTGGCGTCTGCCGGCGGAGGCCTATAATCAGCCCCTCTGACACCAAGATCTGCAGAAGATTCGACAATATTTGCCATAGTTCTTCGACGACTATTTGTAATTTCAAGATAAAAATTTATATTTTTGTAAGAAAAACTTTATAAACTTTGTTAGAAAATTATTATAAACTTTGTTAGAAAAAGTTCATATTTATAAACTTTGCAAGAAAAATTCATATTTATAGACATTATGAAACACATCAAGCGTGTCTAGCATATTTAAGACTGAGTGGCAGGGGTAGCAAGAGCGGACCCCTGCTACTTTTACGGGGGACTTCCCCCCTTCTCCCGCTGAGGCACCGCGGCCAAAAGGAGTGGCCCAGAAGTACTATACACATTGTTTACACCTAGCTCAGCTAGGTTTACTTTTACTTAGTTCAGGTTTAGTCTTAGTTTAATCCTAGTTTAATCTTAAGCCTAAGCTGGCACTGTGCCAATTTCTGACCCTCCCACTCCTCAACTATGTCCTATCCTTAACCATTACCTATCCTTAACCATTGCCTATCCTTAACAATTGTATATCTTTAAGCATTGTATATCCTTAACCATTGCACCCTAGGGGGCCACGTATACTAGGCTATCTGCTGCTGCTGAAACCTTATAAATATGACTTCCCCGTCCTTGCTCAGACACATTATGCAACTGAAATTGAGCACGAAAGGCGTGAGTATATATAAATTTGACTTCCCGGTCCTTCGACTTCCCGGTCCATTGACTTCCCGGTCCTTCGATTTCCCGGTCCTTCGACTTCCCGGTCCTTGCTTGAGCCGCAGAAAAGTGGTACCTGCGTGTACAAAAGATAGGCCGACTTTTTCACACGTTATAACATAGTGGTACCTGCGAAATGCGCCCGCGACCCCCCTCTATACTACTGCGAGGTTGGTGAAAGTGCTTCATTTTAGCTCTCAAATGCAGTTTTTAAGAACTTTGATTCTTGCCGCCCACAGAACAAAATACAAACCTTTAAGCTTTTGGCCTAACCTTCTGCCTTTCGGGGACAAAAATTTTGAAGTAAGATGACTAATAAATGATATTTTTAAAGATCTGCCTCTTAAAAATTCCTAATGACATGGTGATCGAAAAATGAGTTATCCTCATAGTTCCCAGATGACTTATCCTAATAGTTCCCACTACGATTTGTATCTCTTGATTATCTCAATATTTTAGTGCCTAAACCGAAATTCTCTTTCATCATCAAGTGCTGAAAGTTCATGAATTCCAGTACCAGCGGGATTTGAACTCTCGAAAAATTTCAAGTGTCCATCTCATTTCACTTTATCGATGCATTACTATTTGTTTGAAGATTTTGACGCGTGGGGCACGGGGCCTCGCCCTCCAGAATCTGTAAGACTCCCAGAAATTGATAGATCCCCAGAATTTAATTTTTGATGCTATTTTCGGCAATTTAGCCCGATCGGACCACCCCCAGAATTTCGTTGCTGCCTGTATGGGAAAGCGGCTTTCTATTGTACATAGGTAGGGTGTGGGTAAACTCCGGAAATGGAAACGGAGACGAAAACGATGGGTAAAATTCGGGAACGGAAACAAGTGTAAAATTCGGGAACATAGACGGAAACGATGGGTAAAATCCGGTAATGGAAATTACATACAAATATCATTGTGCACACGGTTCCGCCGGGAGTTTCTCCGCCCTTGGGGTAGTCCAAAGGGCCCGAACGGGGTTTCCTGGGTAGGGCCCATCAGGGAGAACAGTGCACCATTGATCGACCGGGCTCAAAAAAATCGGGCCCGGGCTTACATGCTTAGGGTTATGCATGCATAGACATATACGATTATATGTTTACGTATAGTCTGTATACATATGTGTATAAGTAGTGTGAAATAGAGCTGTGCCGGGGCCGCCATTTTTGCCGGGGCCGAGGCCAAGAAAAGCGTGATTTACCATGCTCATAGTACAACCCTACCCTACCCCTTATACCTATGTATATATTCTTGCTTGCAGATATGCACGTCAAGCGTTAATATTTGTTGGTATTACAAGATATAACAGAACATGGGCACCTAGGGGGGTCTTGGGGAATCTAGACCCCCAGAATTCACATTTTCCCCCCCCCGAAAAAATCCGCTAGACCCCAAGAAATTGATTTTCAGAATTTTTTTGTTTTTCTGCGATTTTTGATGCTAATGGATATCTCTCACTGAGAAACGCAAGAAAACGGTGTTTTTTCGCCCTACCATATATTATCAGGCACTTTTTGACTTCGGAAAATTTTTGACTCCCAGAATTTTTGAACTGCCCATGTATGGATTTAACTCCTCTGACTTGGATGCGTTTTTCAATGTGCTTCACTTTGCACTTTTTTAAGGCTTATTATTCTATTTGCTCTGATAGACGTAGCTGTCTGCTATCAAGCAAGGTGGAAATGCTCGTCTATATGAATTGCAATGTAAAATGTGTCAATTTTGATTATTAACTAGAAATTAGCACCAATCTGACATAATGAAATAAAGATTTGAATTAGCAAGATCTGTGGTGTTGCTTGAAATTGAGCTTGAAGGTAAATCTGCCCAAAACATTATCAATTTTCTGCATCATAATCAACTCTAACGCTGGCTCCGGCCCCAGCGCCGGGGCCGGCCTGGCCCCAGCCCGGGACCGGGGCCAAGGCCCCGGCACAGCTCTAGTATAAACATCAATAAATAATATATGCAAAGTTTAGACAGATATAAAAAGACAAAAATACATACAAAATTTTAAATTAAATATAAGTTTAAAATTCAAGGCAATTTATGACAATAAGATTTTATCATAATGGTAAGATTAGCTACTGGTAGAGATAGCAAAGATAAGGAGATTCTTCACCATCTTCGGCGTGCTCTATGCAATGGTGAAGAACAGTTTTAAAATCATTTAGTTAATCTGTAATATTTATAAAGCTTTCGTTCAAAACAATCTACACTTCTTATTTATCATCTAGTCAATAAACTATTTTTTATTATATTTGTGCATTACTAAGGGTAACAAAAAATATAGAAATTAATAAGGAAATTGTGATAATACCGAATTGTAATACCAAATTGATGTTTATAAAACTTGGGCTGTTTAGAAGCACTAAAGGTTTAATGTGAGTAACATTTTTTTTCATTTTGGAGGCGAGATTAGTTGGGGGAAGTCCGAGGTCTGGATTACCCAGAGAATCCGGTAGACTCCCAAATCGATAGATCCTCACAATTGAAATTTAAGTGCTATTTTTGATAAATTTGCTAGATCTAATCCCTTCCCCAGAATTTGGTCGCTGCCCATGTATGGGCGGGATGCTCTACCTAGATACGAGCCTGCTTCCCAATATCCATAACATTGTTTTTTACCTCTTATCAGGGGCGGATTTAAGGGAGCGGGTAGGGAGGGCGGCCAGCCCTCCCCATTGGCTGAATATATTTGGCGAGGTACGGAATGGATGGATGTGTGATTTGCAATAATTTTTGGCCGTTGGTGGTCAGAATTTCCCAAATCTTTTCGGCGCTTCGCGCTATGTAATACCTATTAATGACATTTTACTTTTTTAGCGGCTCGGAAGTCATATTTCTGCTCAGCAAATAGCTTTTAAAGGGATTTCAAGAGCACAAAGAGCATTTTCAGCATAGTTTTCTTCTATTTTTAGCACGTTTCACGTCAAGCGCTACAAAACGTGATAGAGCAGTAGTTCAAGCTTCTATAGGTTCTTCCGGTTTAATTTCCCGAATTTTTCGGCGCTTCGCGCCAGATTTTAACTCAAATGAAAAAAGTTAATGGTTTTTTGGAGCAAGATTGTCAAAAATTTTGGAATTTTTGTACAAATGTTGAGTCAAAAGCGATTTTAAATAAAATTAGAAAAGGCTAGATGTCGAAAAAACGCCATTTTGCACTTGAAGGGCAATTTTCGACAATTTTGGAATAGTTGGGGTTCCGCCCCTTAGGAAAATGCTAGATCGCCACGCCACCTGCTTCTTATACCTTTAAATCTGTGATATGCTTCTTGTTTTTATTCGTTAGTAGTTATTGACAACTGAATCGTGCTATGTAGAAAATTCGTAATGTTATCGTTTATTCTTCACGATGCGATACATAATTGCGTTTTGGCTGAGCGAATTTCCTTCATCTACAGTATTTGCAAGAAAAATTATTTCCATCATTTCCCACCGAACTTTGGCATGAAGACAATTTTGAAAAACTCAAGAACTCTTGTTTAAAAAAACCGCAAAAGTTTACTTATTTGCTCAACTGACATGTAGTCACTTATTTTTATTTTAAGAGTAAATCATGCCCCTTGTGTAAATGATTCGTCGATCGAACTCGATGCATAGCCCAGCTGATAAAACAAGATTTATTTAAAAAACTCTTTTTATTTACATCGACGAAAATACACACATGGTGAAAAGAAGGCAATGTGTTAAAAAATGGGAAGACGTTATAAAGGCATAGGTACTGGAAAAAAAGACATAATAGTGAAAAATATAACTATTAGGTGGACTTAAGATGTTCAGGCAGAGTAATGAAAAAGAAGAAATTTATTGTCAGAAAATGATGAGTACACTCACACATATATAAAAATATAATTGATAGGAATGATAAAATGACATACGGTCACGATAATCATGACGAAAATGCTCCTCTGAATGTGGATTTAAATCGATTTTAGCTAATCTCGTTTTGAAAACTTCTATATTAGGGACTGAAACAACAAAGTCTGGTAAACTTCCAAATTACTTTTAAGTGATTTTCACGGTTAGTTCGTATACATACACTAGTTGAATTGTGATAAAGAATTTGTCGAATTTGACGAAGTAAGACGCGGTCATACGCTATCATTGTGAACAAAGATTTAGTGTTCGATTTACCAAGTTGCTACTCGGCACAAAGGCAGATTGGTGGCAGAGTCGTAATAAGGCTATTCTCGATGTCTTCGTATTGCACATGATCTAAGGGGGACTTCTCAAAAACATTCATCAACCCTCCTTAAGATTTTTCACCCCTCCTAGAATTCACGATTTTCCAAGAAGCGTACAAATGCTATTGTTTTAAGCGTTTTTAGCTCTTTGCTCCAAAATGTCAACTTTTCGGTTACTCATTAATTTGCTATATTTTGTTCAATTTATTCCAATTTTCTGATATTTGTTCGAATTTTTGTTTTTTACCTTCTAGAAAGATAATACATTGAGAAGCGCAAAAAACGATTTTTTATATTTTTGACATGTACCAACCGCTTTCGAGCCCGAAGAAGCACTTCAGAAAAATTTTCCGGTTTCCCCAGAAATCTTATGCTGTGTATGTCTGCTCTGTATTGTAGTGTTCTCGAGCGAAACTGTTAAAAACGTAGCCCTATTTTGTCAGCTTAAGCTAGATCGTATTTGTCGATTTCTCGTTAATAAATTTTTTCCTGCTTCTGCATGTTTAGGTAACTTTCTTACTGTCCCCTTCTTTTATATTCTCAGGGCGCATTTTTCCCAAACATATCTGAGCCTTTTTGTTGTATCAGTATTTTTCATGTAGTATAATGTTGCACTTTACTACACATTTCTACAAATTAAGTGAATTTGTAGAATTATAAAAATATTATACATTTTTTGATACATTATTGATTAATATATTATATTAAATAATATTAAATATTCTAGCCGTATCAACGCCGATCAACAAATCAGATCAACGTCGCTTTCTGTGAGACAATATGATTCGAAACTGCGCGATATTCTTATGTATCGTTTTTGTACAAAAGTCCTCCGCGAATGCTTTAGAAAACGGAAATTGTAAACATGTGTGCATCACCACGCCAATAGTTAGATTATATTTATAGTTTTCGGAAGCAGATTTAAATGCATCCGTTTCGTGATATTTTTTCAATGTTTCCGTGCATGCATTATACTTTCGTACGTATTTAGGTACGTGTTACATATTATCGCTGCCAGCTTTAAAAAGTCAAAAAACACCCTCTAATCTTTAGATATAAAGATACAATCAGAAGGCGTAGTGATTTCGATTTTGAAAACAATTTGAAACAAAAAATTTTTCGATACATTTAAATATAATCTATGCTTCTGCGGACTAAGTATGCAAGTATGTGCATAGTACAGTCCGATGTATTCCCAAAAAATTCACCTGTTTTTCACGCTCGTCAACCTGTAGCATGGACGGAGAATCGGGACGGTCGGAGAATTAGGAATTTGGGTAAGTTAGAAATAACCGGTTTTATCATTAGACGGAGAATCGGGGCAGTCGGGTAATCAGGAAGTTTATAGTTTTTCGAAATAGATTTATATATTGCCCCATAGTATATTCGTGATATCTTTTCAATGTTTCCTTGCGCATACATACGGTCTATTTTTATGGCATTTAAATATTACTTACGGGATTGAAAACCTCGTCTTTCCTCTATCGTATATATGAAACTAATCAGCGATGTTCAGAGGAACAGGCAGAACCTGCAATGCGCATAATGATGTAACAGTAAAGAGCATTGTGGCATGCCTCTTCATTCACCTGAGTCAATATTAGCTTATTTTGTTCTAAAAATCTTATGCCGGTAAAACTGGGTGTAAAGAAGACATACAGTAAGACTCGTAAGTCTGACCTTACGGAACGTATTTTGAGAAAAACGGACGTTTTCAAACACATAAACAATAAATGAATAGTACAAACTTTACACAACTACTGGGTGTAGAGAACACCAACAGTCAGACTCGTGATTACGTCTAACATTTTGAAAAAATTAAGCTTCCGCGAGGCTTCAGAACGAAAACTAATTTGCATTGTGAACTTTACAGAATCACAGAAGTAAAGAAGATTTCAGTCGGATTCGTAATTCTGATATTACTCTGATTTTTACGATCAAAATTTATAAAAAAATTTAGTCTCCACAATGGCCTGAAGACAAATAAATATCAGATATAAACCACTTTACACCACTATTCAATGTAAACAAACGCGCCTTACAGGACAGAAACACGTTTAACACACTCAATTGTTAACTTTGCACCTCCCGAAAATGCAATTTGCTGTTGACGTGTACCGCTTAGAAAGTACTTCAATTTTATTCTATCTGACCTATCCCGACTTCTAAACGGAGAAAGTGGCCAACAAAAAAACGAGAAAAAACGGATTTTCCTCCATCCACCACATTGTAAACTTTAAAAATTTGAACCTAACTTTCCATTGAGTGTAAAGAAATTTAGTTTAGCCCACTTTGTAGCCTTTAAATCGCAGAGCGTTTTTATTTGGAAAACTGCTGTTCCTCAAAATATTTGCGATGTTTACTATCAAAATAGGAAAAAACGTGTTTTTTCGCCCATTTTATACCCCCTGATTTCGAAGTTTACATCCCCATAAGTCAAGATTGCGTTTTATAAACGCAATTTGTTGCGACGTGTAGCCCTCAAGAGGCGCTTTGTTTCTGTTTTATTTGATTTATATCGACTGAGAAATCTTAGACATAATTTGTTTTTACACCATATACCAGAGTGTAAAGTTTAAACACCTAGATCTAACTCCATATTGAGTTTGCAAAATTTACTGCTTAGCGGGAAAGTAGCCCTTAAGCCATAAGTACATTTCTGTCAAAAAAATTTCTTGGGACTTATAATTGGACTTATGGGCAGGCGTAAACAAGTCGAAAACTCGACCAAAATGTGTCTTTTCACCCCCATATTTTTACACACTTTACACTACCATTCAAGAACTAATGCGAAATTCAAAAAGAAAAAATTACTATCTAAAGAATTTTATCGTCTACAATTCTATACTATTAAATTGTATGAGACATTTATGCAGAGTTTTGTAATCGCTGGCCAAAAAAATCACCGAAGATCGCCATATTTTATAACGGTACACCAATACTTTACGCGCCCATCACAAACTCAATATTGAATGCAAGCAAAAAAGAGCGCATAATCTTTTTATATTATCTGTCTTTTAAAAAAACCGCACCTCACAGATGTGTCCCGTTTTAGCTGTAGGGGCTCATATGTTGGGGTTCCAAAGTGTATTATTGGTACGTGCTAACGCGCTACCTACGATTATTTATCATATGCATGTACTTAATGCACAACAAGACCGTCGTAAACCTCTAGAACCAGAAAGTTTCAATCTTTTGCTTTTGACGAAATTTGGTTTACAGTTCAAATGTGTTAAAAATGTATATTTTGGCGGGTTTTGATTATATATTCTAGAACTTTGAATTGCTCTTTCAAGACTCGAAGGACCTAAAATGCGAAAAAACAGCAAAAATTTTATTCTGGAGTCTAAGCTTCCTACCCAACCTAACCTAAGTCACGAACAAACCCTTCATGCCACACCTGAGCGTGGGGGGGTTAGGGGGTATGCACCACACATGGGCGTGGGGGAGGGGTTTGGGGGGTATGCAACACCCCTAAGAAGTTGAAATACCCCCCCCCACCCAGAAATCAAAATACCCCCCAGAAAAATTTTTTTTGCTTTTTTAGCAATTTTTTGATGCCATTGGATAGAGCTTGATGAGAAACGTCGAAAAATGGTGTTTTTTGTTCGCCATACCACCATTTTTAAGGCCATTTTTGACCTTTAAAAATTTTTCACCCCCCCCTCCAGAACTTTGGTGCTGCCCACCTATGGTATGCACCCTCCAGAAACCAAAATATTCCCCCCAGAAATCAAAATACCCCCAGAATTCAATTTTTAAATTTTTTTTTGTATTTTCGCAATTTTTTGATGCCAATGGATAGTGCTCGATGAGTAAAGTTGAAGAATGATGTTTTTCATCGTACCACCATTTTCAAGGCCATTTTTTTACCTTTGAAAAATCTTGCATCCCCCAGAATTTTGGTGCTGCCCACGTATGCTTCATGCCCATATGCGATCATACGTGGGCAGCAAAAGAATTCTGGAAGTGCAAGATTTTTTGAAGGTCAAAAAATGGCCTTAAAAATGGTGGTATGGCGATAAAACACCATTTTTCGACGTTCCTCATCAAGCACTATCCATTGGCATCAAAAATTGCGGAAAAAACGAAAAAAATTTCAAACTGAATTCTGGGGTGGGGTACTTTTGATTTCTGGGGGGGGTATTTTGGTTTCTGGGGGTGGTAGTACATACCTCAAACCCCCCCCCCCACGCCCAGGTGTGTATGCGATCCTCATGTATGTTTTTTACAAAATCCCTGTGTATATACAAAGATGGTCCCAAAGTCTTTGTGCATTTTGTACACCTAAATTTTATGGTACTATAATGTGTTACGGTAACGCTTTTTGTGTGATAAAACTGAGTTTTTTCGACCTTGAGTCGTGTAGTCCAGCAAATTTTTTGGTATCTGACGATGAAAAATACCGAAAACATCTTAAAACGACGCGTAGCGTCGAGGAATTTGACGATTTGCCTTAGCAATTTTCGCAACTATAAAGAAATAAAACAGAAGATTACAAATTTCGGCGCGCCAAAATTTTTCGTAAATTTTTGATCCTGCTCAGTTTTTGTTGTTCTAAAAATCATGCACAAAATTAATCTCAAAAAGTTATTGTATATCAGCAAAAATCTTTGCCGAATACAAAAAAACGTGGCGACTGTCCCCCTCCCCTGCTATCCAGAACACGGGCGAAATCGAAAACAAAATTCTTCGAATTTGTGTATACATTTGCAAGTCGAGAATTTGTGCAAGAAGAAAGCGAAAATAATCTTTCAAATTCGTCGTCTCCAGGTCAAATTCCGATCGCGCTGCGTATCTAGCAGATAAGTTTTCTTTCAAACGAGACACTTTATTTTATTATATTTTTTTAAATTTCTCTTTTTTTATTGCGTCACTTATGTTCAATTCCAGTTAGTTTATTTATATTTCTGGGCATTTCGACTCATTAAATATTTTTGCAGGATCCCGGGTTAGAAACAGCCTACTTCGTTGTCCTGGCTCTAATTCCGATAAGTCTATTGATCGTAGCGATATTGTATTGTTGTCGAGGACGGACGATATCTAATAGTAAAGAAGAAGAATCAAAGAAAAAAAGGCAGTTCAAAACACCAATATCCGCCGTCAAATCGTCCACCAATACAGAAACGTCGACGTTGACGCTTCAAGTTGTCGCTCGTTTTAGAAACTATGATCCTGGAACTCGAATGTAACACAATAAGCCTTTTGCACTTAGCAGAAAAGCTCGAAAAATTCTACATTTTGCGCAACGCGCGATTCGTTGATATGCCAGTTTATGAAGCTTAATCGCGAAGAAATGATGAGCAGGGCGAAGCTGAGGGCATTCCCAACAGCCCGAGGCCAGTTTCACACTCTCAGCCCATGCATCGACGGCTTGTACCCAACGATTCAATAGCTGTACCCTTAGTTAGGTTGACGACACCCTATTCGTCTATGAAATCGGCCACTTCTTTGCCAAATCAGGGTACGACTTGAATGGGGGCCTTTTCGAACAAATGCTTTGTTGACTTTGACCTCTCCATAAGCCATTGGATTTTTTTAACTTTTACGCCTCCCGTTTTTTTTGTTGTGCCCTGCTAATATTATGTATTTGATATAATCGTATAAGCGCGCTACTAACGGTCAATTTATGTATATCGTACGATTGACAATGTTATATTTCGTGTTCATATTTATTAATATCAATTTAAATGTAAATTTAAAATAGAATTTTCAAGTATTAAAATTTGAATTTAAGATTAATATATGATTTGAAGTAAATTTAAAAAAAATAATAATGTGAATTAACTATTAATATTTAAATTAGATAAATTTCTTTAAAGTAACTATGTTTCTGAATTTCTGCGTATTGTCCTTGGACTCTGCTTTTTTGACATTCAGATATGTAACAAGGGACCCCTACCACAATTCGGTCGTTCCCCATCTCCCAATGTCAAAAATTTTTGACCCCCGGATTTCGGATAGGACTTACGTTTTTGGCCATTTTCAGTGTTTTTTTCACCTTTTTTGATCAGAAATTGAGGCCATTGTGGCCGAGCGCCCAAAATTTCGAGCGAGCCGTATCATGTATAATTTGTGTTTAGAGAAGTTCTCATGCGTAAGTTTCATACGCTTCACGGATCATTTAGATTTTCCGTGTTTGGTCAATAAGTGTTATTCTTCAGGAAGGGAGCTCGAGAAAAGGAATTTTATGTTCGAGTAAATAATAATTGTAAAGTATGTTTGAGTAAATAACAATTGTAAAGTATGAGTATTTGTTATTAGTTCTGACCAATTACTTCACCATTTCCTTTGATTATTTTTCTAGAGACTAATTTTAGAACAACGACTGAGCCTTCCAACGCTGAATTTCGGGTTCTTCGTTGACGCAACTCGAATCACGAGAAAAACTATTCCACGAACAATGTTTTCTTGTAAAATAATAAATTTCCAATAATTTTTGAGTAGGCAGATAATTTTGTGCACACAAAGTCGGAATCGGATTTTTCAAAATTCGCCTTCTTTGTAATTTTGTGGCACCATCGAGAGACCTTAATCGGAATCACTTGAAAATTAGGATTTTCGCAGAGTAAGGTGATTTTTTCGTTTTTCGCCTGTCCACGCAATGCTGCTGCATCTTAAACGAGCTAATTAACGAAATTTATTAATAACTTAATAAAGTAACTTAATAATGTAAATTTAATTTATGTGCAGTTTTTTACTAAATAAAATATCTTCTTATTTTCGCTTCGCTGATACCTTCTCAACAATGTGACAAAAAGTATGTACTTTACGTCGATCCCCCTTTCCCTCAATTTCATTTTTCTGCTTTAAATGGAAAATTAGCCTTCAATTAACGTTTATAATTTTTTTTAATAAAAAACGGTATTTTTGGTTTATTAGAAAAACTCCAAATTTGTACGCGTAAGTCGTCGGAAAACAATTAAGTTATATAGTCTGTAGCATACGTGGGCAGCAAGAAAATTCTGGGGGGGTCAAAGATTTTTGAAGGTCAAAAAATGGCCTTAAAAATGGTGATATGGCGATAAAAACACCATTTTTCGACGTTTCTCATCAAGCACTATCCATTGGCATCAAAAAATTGCGAAAAAAACGAAAAAAATTTTCAAAAATTGATTTCTGGGGGGGGGGTCTTTTGATTTCTGGGGGGGGTCTTTTGGTTTCTGGGGGGGTCCGGACCCCCCAGATCCCCCCACGCCCATGTGTGGTCTGTAGGTGGACGTGGGAGATTTCCTTAAACTGAATTCTTCACATCTTATTGTCATTTTTTGGACTTTTGTCCCATCCAGATTCCCGGAATTGGTCGCTGCTCATGTACCGATGGACAATAGATGCACAGGCAGGATAGTCGATCTGGGTGGTCAGCCGGTTTTGAGTCAGATAGTGGGTGTTAGGGTCAAAATGACCACAGAAACTGGCATAAACGTTCACATAGTGTTAAAACGTTATTCCACAGTTTCTGGTCATTTCATGCACTTTTGAAGAAAATTATTTATCATTTCAACATAACAACCATAACTGGGCATGGGGTTTGGGGGGTATGTACCCCCCCCCCGAGAAAACAAAATACCCCTCCCAGATTTCATTTTTTGGAAATTTTTTTGTTTTTTTATCGCAATTTTTTGATGCCAATGAATAGTGCTCGATGAGAAACGCTAAAAAATGGTGCTTTTCGCCATACCACTATTTTTGAGGCCATTTTTGACTTTTGAAGAAATCTTGCACCCCCTCAGAACTCTGGTGCCGCCCACCTATGATAAGAACCCCCTGTTGCTGCAAATTTTGCAACATGAATGCACAACGTGCACCCATGACTCCGGTCAGAACAAGTGAGACGTGTTATAGCTCGTTGGTCATAAGTTTTATTTATCAACTCAAAATTTTGGAATTAATCAAGAATTTCAAAAGCTGCTTGGCACAGCCATCGCTGTCCGTGTAAAGTCACAATTTTAGGGACCAATAATAAGTTAAATAGCAAAGAAAAATGCTCCGATGGAACAAAAAAACATATACTTGGGATTGTGGATTGTTAAGGATGTAAAAGGAGGGGACTAGGAAAAAGCGACCTATGTACATATATGCCTAAAGTCGCAAAATCTGCTAAAAATCAGATTTTCTCTAATCAACGCAAAAATTGAAGTACATTATGTGTCATGCAGATTGAAATAAATTCTTAAACCAAAAATGATTGAATAAGCACAAAATTAGCTATGGGAAATTAGATAAAGTAATCTAAGAGACTTTGCGACCCAATTGAATAAAATAGCAAACATCGATGCATTCAAGGCAGTCAAAGAAATTGTTGCTTTAAGGCAGTAGGAAACGCGTAGGCTTACGTGAAACAGATAGCACGTAGGTACACTTGCATGCTCGCAACGATTGCATGCACTAATCAATTGACGCCAGGTGTGCTTGCTATAATGCTTATGATAACAAAATAAAACACATTTAAATATAGAAGTTAGTTTTCTATCAAACACATTACGAAGCAAGTCAGCGTTAAAACCTGCAAGCAATTTACAAAAAGTAAACATTTTAGATTATCTCTATACACTCGTATGTGAAGCATTGAAAATTATTCAAAGAAGGTTACACTTTACCAGAGGCCGCAGAATATACTCCGCTTTTTGCGTTTAGAGAAAGTCTGATTTTTATCAGATTTTGTGACTTTGAGCATATAGGTACACAGGTAGCTTTTTTCAAGCCCCCTCCACTTACGTCCTTAATAATCCACAGTCCCAAGTATATTCGCCTTTTTTGTTCCATCAAAGCACTTTTATTTGCTAGTACCTACTTTTAATTAGCATGATTTGAGTAAATAAGTCAGCAAAGACATACATACGCTAATATGTCACAATAATGACAGCTGTCCAAGAAGGCGGAAAACAATATTGCTCTGAGCATCAGCATTATCGTTTTTTAAACAAGACTACCTTACCTTATTTGAACAGGTCAGAAGTTTTCAGCGTAAACTCTACGCAATTATTGGGTGTAAAGAAGACAGACACTAAGATTCATAATACTGACATTACAAGAAACACTTCTGAAGAAAATTAAGCTTCTGCAACGCTCTTAAACTAAATTTAATTTTCAGTGTAAACTTTACATGACTACCGTGTGTAAAGAAAACAAACAGTCTGATTCGTAATCCTGGCCTCACGTAAAATATTTTGAAAAAAATGTACGTTAAAAAAATTAAGCATCCGCAAGGCTCTTGAACTAAACTTAATTTGCAATGTAAACTTTTCACAACCACAGATTATACAGATTTTAGTCGGATTCCTTGTCCTGATATTACGATCAACATTTATGAAAAAATTTAGTCTCCACAATGCCCTGAAGAAAAATAAGTATTAGATATAAACAACTTTACACCACTGCCGAGTGTAAACAAACGCGCTTGTCTGGCGTATCACGTCCGATTTTTGGTACATCTTTAGACTTGAGATCATGCCCAGACTCATAACTGGAGAAGTTCGCAGAAAAAAACAAGACAGAAACACGTTTACCACCCGATTGTTGACTTTACACCTCCCAAAAAAGCTAAATATTGATGTAAATAAACGCAATTTGCCGTGACTTGTACCCCTAAGAAAGTACTTTTTTCATTCTATTAGACCTATCTCGACTTCTGAGTGGAGAAAGTGGCGAACAGAGAAAACAGACGATAACGAATTTTTCACTATCCTTCACATTGTAACCTTTAAAAATGTAAACCTAACTCCCCATTGAGTGTAAAGAAATTCAATTTAGACCACTTTGTAGCCTTTAAATTGTAGTGTGTTTGTATGTGGAAAACTTCTGTTCCGCAAAATATTTGAGATATTTACTAATCAAAATAAAGGAACAAACGTTTTTTCGCCCAGTTAAAAGCCCTGATTTCAAACTTTACACCCCATAAATAACTCAAAGTTACATTTTTGAAAAGCGCTTTGCTGCGATGTGTAGCCTCAGCAGGTACTTTATTTATTTTTTATTCAATTTATCCCGACTTATGAGCGAAAAAGTTGGAAGAGAAACTTAGACAAAATCTGTTTTACACCATCCACCAGGAGTGTAATGTTTAAACCCCTGACCTAACTACGTATTGAGTGTACAAAAGTTTGCTGGTAAGCAGAAAGTAGCCCTTAAGCCGTAATACATATCAATCAGAAAAAATTTCCTGGAACTCATAACTGGAGTTGTTAGCAGACATCATGAAGGCAAAAACACACCAAAATCTGTCCTAACACCCCGATTTTTACACTCTTTACACTACCCCTCAAGAACTAATGCGAAATTCAAAAACAAAGAAATGCGTACCTAGAGAATTCTTGTCTTGTACAATTCTATACTATTAAATTGTATGAGGCATTTACAGAGTTGTGTACACGCTGCAGAAAAAACCACCAAAATTCGCTGTTGTAACGGTACTTTAGAACTTTACACACTCATTACAAACTCGGTATTAAGTGTAAACAAAAAAAGGATCCATTCAGTTTTTAATTATCTATCTTTTAAAAAAATTGCACATCCCAGATGTGACCCGTTATAACTGTAGGGGGTGCAAAGGTGTTAGGGGTACCCATGTATATTATACTAGCAAAAAAAAATGCTTCGATGGAACAAAAAAGATGAATATACTTGGAATTGTGGATTATTAAGGATGTAAAAGGAGGGGACTAGGAAAAATCTACCTAAAGTCGCAAAATCTGCTAAAAATCTACACTTTCTCTAAGCAACGCAAAAAATCGAAGTATATTCTGCGGCCTCTAAACAAAGTGTCTTTTTTAAATAATGTTCGAAGTTTCAGATAAGAGTGTATAAAACGAAATCTATCAAGTGTTACTTTTTTAAAATTTCTGGCATTGGCAAGTAGCAACGCTGACTAGCTTCGTATCCTGATTGATAGAAAACTAAGTGGTATTGTATTTAAAGTTGTTTTGTTTTATGAACATTATAGCAAGCAAAGCAGGAGCCGATTGATTAGTGCACACAATCGTTATCGGGCATGCTGACTGTACTCTACATTAAGTCTGTTTCAAGTCAACTTACGCGTTACCTACTGTTTTTAACTCAACCATGTTCTTCAGTTGTCTTGGATGCACCGATGTTTGCTATTTCATTCAATTGGCTTGGAAAGACTGTTAGTTTACTTAATATCATTTCCCATAGCTACTGCATAGCAACGCTGCTGTTTCAATCATTGTTATGGTTGAATATTTATTTTAATCTGTTGGCCGCAGAATATACATCGATTTTTTGCGTTGCTTAGAGAAAGTGTGATTTTTAGCAGATTTTGCGACTTTAGGTAGAATTTTCCTAGTCCCCTCCTTTTACATCCTTAATAATCCACAATTCCAAGTATATTCATCTTTTTTGTTCCATCGGAGCATTTTTCTTTGCTAGTACCCTACTTTTAATTAGCATGATTTGAAGTACATCAGTCAGTAAACACATACAGTAACATGCCATAATAATGACAGCAGTCCAAGAACGCGGAAAACAATATTGTTCTTAACATCAGCATTATCCTTTTTAAACAAGACAACCTTTACATTATTTTAGACAGGTCAAAGTTTTCAGCATAAACTTTACGCAAATATCAAGTGTAAGGAACGACTAACGCTCAGATTTGGAAGTAAAATAAATTTGTAGTATAAACTACATATTGACAACAAATGAATAGTGGAAACTTCACACAACTACTAGGTGTATAGAAAACTGACAGTCAGATTCCAAATTCTGATTTTACGTAGAACATTTTGAAAAAAATAAGCTTCCGCAAGGCTCTAGAACTAAAGTTAAGATGCAGTGTAAACTTTACACAACCACACAGTGTAAAGAAAATTTCAGTCGAATTCGTAATTCTGATATTACTGTGATATAACGATCAACATTTATGAAAAGATCAATTCTCCACAATGGACCGAGCACAGATAAATATCAGATGTAAACCACTTTACACCACTGTTGAATGCAAACAAACTGGCGTATTACATTTAGTTCCTGGTTAATTTTTAGACTTTAGATTATGTCCAGACTCATAACCCAGAACTTGGCAGAAAAAAATCAAGACAGAAACATATTTAAGTCCCCCATTTTTTGACTTTACACCTCCCTAAAAGGTAAATATCGATGTAAACATACGTAATTTGCTGTGACGCGTACCCCTTAGAGAGTACTCTATTTTTATCCTATTCGGCCTTGCCCGACTCCTGAACAGAGAATGTGGCGAACAAAAAATGGATAAACACGTAGTTTCCACTGTCCACCACATTGTAAACTTTAGAAATCTGAACCTAACGCCCCTTTAGTTGTAAATAAATTCAGTTCGGACCAGTTTTCAGCTCTTTGATTGTAGTACGTTTGAATGTGCGAAATTTATGTTCCGCAAAATATTTGATACGATTTACCAATCAAAATACAAAAGAAAACCTGTTTTTTTCGCCCATTTTACACCTCAGATTTCGAACTTTACACCCCCATAAACAACTCAATATTGCGTTTTTTTAACGCGGCTTGCTTCGTCCTGTAGCCCTTGGAAGTGATTTTATTTCTATTTTATTCAATTCATCCCAACTGATAATCGAAAAAGTTGGCAGAGAAATCTCGGACATGCACTAATAACGCAATATTGATTGTAAACAAACAAAATAAATTTTGACGTGTAGCGCTTAGGACGAGGCAGATTTCAGAGGTAGTTCCCACGTTCTGTCTATTTAGTGGAGAATATGGCAGGGAAAAAAATTTTTTTGTCCTAGACTGTTTACAACAAATCACCTCTAAATTAAAAAAATATTGTTAAAAAAATAAAAAAGCCCCCAGACTTGATAAACGTCTACCTTTTCAAATCAATCAGACTGCATACAATTAAAACTGAGTTAGATATGCTCGTGCACATGAAAACAGTAAAAAACCGTCTAATTTGCACTCCTGTGCAACAACTAATGAGTGTAAAGAAATTTTAAGACTAGATTCGTAGCCTACTAATCAAGGAAAACATTTTTTTAACTTTGGCCCTCCGCAAATCATTTGAATTTTTTGTGTAAACTTTAAAACTTTACACACCCACGACTTGCTCGGTATTTAGTGTAAACAAAAAATGGGGTCCTCAGTATTTTTATTATCTACCTTTTGAAAGGAACCGCACTTCTCAGATGTGTTCCGTTTTAGCTGTGAGGGGGGACATATGTTGGGGGTACCCAAGTATATCATAGGTACGCGCTAACGCGCTACCTATGAATTCAAAGTTCAACTCTTCATACCTCAACAAACAGTGGCTGTAGGAAAGTTTAAAGGTCAGATTCGTTATTCTGACCTTTACGGAAAACATTTTAAAATAATTCATCATCCACGACGACGCTCTGGGCGGAAAAATTTTTTCAGTGTAAAGTTTACACCTGAACTAATACCGCAATATTGACTGTAAAAAAACAAAATAAATTTTGACGTGTAGTGCTTAAGACGAGGCACATTTTTAAAGGTAGTTACCACGTTCTGTCTTCTTAGTGGAGAATATGGCAGGGAAAATTTTTTTTGTCCTAGACTCTTTACAATAAACCGCCTCTAAATTTGAAAATATTACTCAAAAAAATTAAAATAAAAAAAGACGCCCCTAGATTTTATAACCGTCTACCTTTTGAAACCAATCTGACTGCATAGAATGTAAAACTGAGTTAGATATGCTCTTGCACATGAAAACAGTAAAAAACCGTCTAATTTACACTCCTGTGCAACAACCAATGAGTGTAAAGAACTTTTAAGATCAGATTCGTAACCTACTAATTAGGAAAAACATTGAAAAATAAGTGGCCCTCCGAAAATCATTTGAAATTTCGGTGTAAACTTTACACACTCACGACGCGCTCGGTATTGAGTGTAAACAAGAAACATAATGGGGGTCCTAAGTTTTTTATTATCTACCTTATAAAAAAACCGCACCTCTCAGATGTGTGCCGTTATAGCTGTGAGGGGGGGACATATATTGGGGGTACCCAAGTATATTATTGGTACGCGCTAACGCTCTACCCATGATAGTGTGTTTCATTTAACTTTGCGGTTTTCTGTTTAATTTTCGCGCAAGAATGAGGCTAAAAAAGGTTTGAAATTTTAATGCAGTGATGCTGCTTAAAAACTGCATGTCTCCATATGATGTGATATACCTACTGTAAAATATCATATCTACCGTATAACTTTAAAATACTTTTGTAGTCACTTTAAATTTTTCAGAAACCTCAAAGCTAAATGAAACGGACTATAGGTACGCGCCACCTACGACTTTAAGGCCGGATTCATAATTTTGGCGTCAAAGAGAACATTTGACAAACTTTGTGTTATTTTACTACCCAGCATTGTTCGATCTTTCTGTTTTTTATGATTTGTTTATACCGCTTGTTACGTCATCTTAATATTGTTGTCAACTGAACGTTCATTCGTTTTGCTAACAAATCACTTTGTACTGTAAAATTTACTGGTGAATTTTCATAGGTTCTGATTTCAATTATCACTTTTAATATGAATTTAAAATTCGGGCTTTGAATAGAATTTTGAAGTATAAAGATTTGAATTTATTTTAGTCGCTCGGTATAAATTAGGAACGGGCAGCTACATCTTTATTTGTAAAACCTTTGTGCAATACGGCTGTTCACACACCACACACCCTAATTCTGGGAGCTTTAAAAATGTTTCTGGCATCAACAATCCCTCTCCCCCATACTCATGCATGGTTACGACTACGATACTTCGTCCTCAACATGTGGGTAGGTACAGTCATCGGGGGCATACTTTTTAATATTTAAGTCAGCTCCTGTTCTTCTTGTGTAAATAAAAATCGGTGGTCTGCATATGATCGAAAAACTGAAATGACTGAATTGTTTTCCGACGACTTACGCAAGATTTTTCAAAGGTCAAAAATGGTGGTATGCATACGTGGGCAGCAAAATAATTCTGGGGGGGGTGCAAGATTTTTTGAAAGTCAAAAAATGGCCTTAAAAATAATTGGTAGGGCAATAAAAACACCATTTTTCGACGTTTCTCATCAAGCACTATCCATTGGCATAAAAAAATTGCGAAAAACAAAAATTTTTTCAAAAATTGAATTCTGGGGGGGGTATTTTGATTTCTGGGGGGTATTTTGGTTTCTGGGGTGCATACCCCCCAAACCCCCCCCCCACGCCCAGGTGTGGTGGTATGGCGAAAAAAACATGTTTCAATATTTCTCATCGAGCACTATCCACTGGCATAAATAAATTGTGGAAAAAAACATTTTCAAAAAATTTGAATTCTGGGGGATATTTTGGTTTCTCGGGGTTATTCGGCCTTCTGAGTTAATTAAAAACCTTCTGAGAATTAAATTTTTTGATGCCAATGAATAGTGCTCGATGAGAAACGTTGAAAAATTGTATTTTTCGCACAACACCATTATTAAGGCCATTTTTTGACCTTTGAAATAGAGTCTGTGCCGGGGCTAGGCGCCCAGGCCCCGGCCAGGGGCCAGGCTGGCCCCGGCACCGGGGCCGGGGCCAATGTTAGAGTTGATTATAATGTAGAAAATTGATAATGTTTTGGGCAGATTTACCTTCAAACTCAATTTCAAGCAAACCACAGATCTTGCTAATTCAAATCTTTATTTCACTATGTCAGATTGGTGCAAATTTCTAGTTAATAATCAAAATTGACGTATTTTAAATTGCAATTCATATAGACGAGCATTTCCAGCTTGCCTGGTAGCAGACAGCTACGTCTATCAGAGCAAATAGAATAATAAGCCTAAAAAAAGTGCAAAGTAAAGCACATTGAAAAACGCATCCAAGTCAGGGGAGTTAAATCCATACATGGGCAGCTCAAACATTCTAGGGGGTCCAAAATTTTTCAAAGTCAAAAAGTGCCTGGTAATATATGGTAGAGCGAAAAAACACCGTTTTCTCGCGTTTCTCAATGAGAGCTATCCATTAGCATCAAAAAACCGCAGAAAAACAAAAAAATTCTGAAAATCAATTTCTGGGGGGTCTAGCGGATTTTTTTTCTGAGGGGAGAATGTGAATTCTGGGGGTCCAGATCCCCCGATGCCCATGTTCTGTTATATCTTGTAATCCCAACAAATATTAACGGTTGACGTGCATATCTACAAGCAAGAATATATGCATAGGTACATATAAGGGGTAGGGCAGGGTCGTACTATGAGCATGGTAAAGCACGCTATTATTGGCCCCGGCCAGGCCTGGCCTCGGCCCCGGCAAAAAAGGCGGCCCCGGCACAGCTCTACTTTGAAAAATCTTGCACCCCCTACCCCCGAGAACGTTGGTGCCGCCCACCTATGGTGCAAACCCCTCACGCCCGCGTGTGGTACTGAGTAGTTGGCGAAGCAAGGGAAAATGCATAAATATGTAAATGTAGGCGTCCGCACTGTACCTACTAAATCAGCACAGATACGGACAGCACTAACATTTGCCTTCGGAACTTACGCAAGTACTTAAGCTGCTCTTAGCGCTGGTCCGAATCGCGTAGTCTGCGGGCAGCTTCGATTCACTGGACCCAATGAAGACCTACCGGCTTCGATCCCCGGTCGCCACATTGCTGCCCGCGTACTGTCGGGTGATTTCAGCAGCTACGCCCTAAATCCCCAATGTACCTATCCCCATAGTCCCAGAATGCTCGCGAGGTCAGTTGACCTATCTCAACCTCAGCTCAAGTTGATGAATTTACTCATTTTCAAAGTTTACGCTCGTCTTGAAATGTTTTTGGTCCCTAATGTACGTAGCACGATGAAATTTGAAAACAACACCAACGAGCTCTAAGCTGATCCAGCCATCATAAATTATTAAATAAGTTTTTGACCAACTTTTGAGGCTGAGAGAAGAATATTGAATTTTTGAACGAAATAAATAATTAAAAAGTATTTACCCTTTCCTATCCACCAAAATCTCAACAATCTCTCGACTTAGGAAGCCGGCCTACCTCACCCCCGATATACTTAATCCCTAGGTTGGGTTTTCTACTTTTATTCGTTTACATGTACACACGGTGCACTCGGCCGGAAACAACACAATATATCACTAAGATAAAACAGAGCGAACGACGATTAAGTCAAACAGCCCACTAACTACCCCATCACGGGATCATTACAGTAGATAAATTTTAAGATAACTGAGATTATCATAAAATCCAAAATTCCTTTTATCAATTCGAATGTTCGTAGAATACGATAGGCGGTAATGCAACGAATGAGATAGTTCACTATTAGCATATACGTAATTCTATTTTACCGGACAAGTATCTAATTGATTTTGTAATAAAAAATAGGGATTTAATTGAGAACTGAAGGCATAGCCACGAGCGCACACATCGCACAGATGGCTACTCGAAATTGGCTATGATAACCCGATACAGTACCACGCTGCTGTCGGAAGGCATACGCGAACTAATGGAACGAGTTCGCGCCGTGTAGCTCTCGCAGTTGCAAATAGAACAAAGAAATTTACTTGGAAACACGCATGCTGGACGGATATGCTGAAAATTTTCATGGGTCCAAAAACTTATGGCCCGTAGTGCAAGTGGTGCCTATATATTCGTTAAAATGAATTTACTGGCATAAACAGTTTCAAAACAATATAGGCAGGTACCTATCAAGCATACAAAAAGGAAGAATAGGCGGCAGGTAATCGTAAAGTCGGAATGGAAATGACGGTGCATCGAATGCACTTTGTAAAAAGCAAATAATGACGCAGTGTACGAATCAACGACTTGAGCAAATGAAAAACAAGAGCGACGCTTACATACAGTCCATTTCATTTAACTTAGCGGTTTTTTCTTGGATCTAATATGCCTGAAGCGGGCTACAAAAGCGATTCAAACTTTTGATGCAGTAATGCGGCTTAAAAATGACAAATGTCTCCCCATAATTCGATATCCTGCTGGCCAAATAACACACTCAGTTTAAAAAACTTTAGTAGGCACTTTAAATTTTAACGAAAACCTGCAAAATTAAATGAAACGGATGATCCACAAGCGCTGATTATGCGTAAAGTGAAGATAATTAAAGCGAGTAATGCAATTTGGTCAATAAATCAAGATTTACCTACATAGTTACATAGGTTTACATATAAGCATAGCCGTACTTAGCAAAATACTCAGATCTTTAATCGACTAGCCCCCTTTCCATAATAGTTTGAACAGGATAAAACTGGCTTTACACACGATTTTTAACTCTTTAGTTTAATAGTAATCGATACTACCAAAATGCATAGATTAAATTGAAAAGCCGGATTAAAATTAACAAATTAGAAGCCCAACGATATTAGAAAAGCCAATTATATCTCAACGAAGTTTAAACGAAAACAAGACGTTTTCTTGGAAATTATCATCCATTTTACATAGGTAACGATTTATTTCATCGGCGATTAATAGAATAACACAATGCAACCTAGTACAAAAAAATGACCACTGGCGTTCCAATTTAAATTGCATATGATAGAAGTTGGTTACAGTCAGGGCCGTATTTAAGGGAGGCGGCCACCCCCCATCCTTTGACCGGAAAAAAAATTTCGAAAGGTGAGATACGGAAGGAATGGAAAAATTTCATGTCCTTGACGAAAAAATCAAATTCGGCGCTTCGCGCCAGACGTGAAGTATTTATCATAATTCTTGCTCAAGCGCGACTAAAAATTCACACTTTTTATAGACTTTTGCGTGAGAAATTTTTTTTCTAAAAATTTGAATTTTATAATCCTAATAGATAGTGCATGTCGAAAACGTCGAAAAATGCGGTTTTAGGGAGCTATCCTGATGAATTTCTCGAGATATTGACCAACTTATGCTGGGTCCGCCCCCTTCTTTGACCGGATCCTGGATAAGGGCCTGGTAACAGTAATTATGTTTTACATCACGAATTGAATCAGAAAGATTAGAGGACTAGCTGAACGATTTGAATGACAAGCAATGGTTCTTTAAGTGTAATACACATTTGCATACGATATTGACGAAATCAAACGAAAACAAAATCATACAAATGCAACGCTTTAAACCATAAAAATGATTAAACAAGAATTTACCAAATCGAATTCACGAAATATTTGAATCCTCACCGATTTCCGAGCCGAACACGACGAACAATTCGGTCCAGTCGATCTTCGAAAGGCTCACCTACTTAAAAAGCGCAGAAATTTTAAGAAGCATCGACGATAAAAATTAGCTCAGAAGCCTATTAAAAAAGGTCAAAAAATAAAAACATCTGTAGACTTTTCCGCGATTTTCGACGGAAATAGACAGAGATTAGTTTTTTAGGCAATTTCCTGACTTTTGAAAAATTATTAGACCACCCACAACCACACGTGGGCGTGGGGGTATGCACTCCCCCCGAGAAACCAAAATACCCCTCCCCAGAATTCAATTTTTGATTTTTTCGTTTTTTTTCGCAATTTTTAATGTCAATGGATAGTGCTCGATGAGAAACGTCGAAATATGGTGTTTTTTCGCCATACCACTATTTTTAAGAGCACTTTAAAAAAATCTTGCACCCCCAGAATTTGCACTTGCTGCCCCGCGTATGGTATGCACCCCCAAGGAATTCGAATACCCCAGAATTCAATTTTTGTTTGTTTTTCCGCAATTTTTTGATGCCAATGGATAGTGCTCGATGAGAAACGTTGAAAAATGGTGTTTTTGGTCATACCACCATTTTTTTACGACCATTTTTTACCTTTGAAAAATCTTGCACCCCTAGAATTTTGGTGCTGCCTATCTATGTATGCCCACAACCATATCCCCAAAATTTCGAACCGGTCCGTATTTATATGGTGATCACATATTGGGCGTGAGGGTTGGGAAGGGGGTTTACAGCCCCCAAGCAACTACACCCCCCAAATCCGTAGACCACAGAATTGAATTTTTAGCACGTTTTTTTGAATTTTAGCCGGTTTTACATCACCCAGACATACATATATGAGTGGGGGACTCCACCCACCCAGAGAGACTTTCCTTCCCTCCTCCAGAAATATGTTTACTCCTCCCCCTAATTCGCAAATTGGTTTCGATTTTTTTTCACATCCTTGGGCCCTACAAAGAGTGGAGCATCGTCAGAAGCAACGAAAAATGATGTTCTCGATGCGTACCCACCATTTTTTTGGCTAAAAAAAGGGACTCCAAGATTTCACCCCCAGAATTTCCATGCTGTGCGTGTCTGCAGTCTGCACCCAGACCACACCTGGGCGAGGGAGGGTTTGAGGGTATGCACCCCCCGAGAAACCGAAATACCCCCCAGAATTCATTTTTTTTTCGTTTTTTCGCAATTTTTGATGCTAATAGATAGTGCTCAATGAGAAACGTCGAAAAATGGTGTTTTTTCACCATTAGCACCACTTTTTAGGCCGTTTTTTGACCTTTAAAAAATCTTGCACCCCCCAGAATTTTTCTTCCTGTCCACGTATGACCCAGACCCCCCAGAATTTGGCCGCTGCCCATGTTTGAAGTTTGCCTTGCCATAGCATACCATTATGGTTGGCCGGTTCCTGGTTCCATTCGCGGTGCAATCGACGGGCCATTTCCTCGTCGCCTTGGCGAATCAAATCGCCCAACGAAAAACCTGGATCCTGTTTGCCGAAAATGAATTCGTTCGCCCGCTTATTATCGCTCAATAATCTGTGACTTTGACCGCCGATTTGAGCCTTGCATTCGGGGCACACCGACGTTTCCATGGCTTGGCCGCACTCCGATATGCAATACACGTGACCCTGAGATATAAGAGTGAAGTCTAAGGCACATAGCTGGCTTCTGTAAAATGGTTTTTTGAAATTATATTATTTTTTAAAAATATGAAAATTTATTTTAAAAATATTATCATGTTTTGCAATTATAATATTTTTTGAAATATAAGAATATATTTTAAAATATTATTAAAAAAAATTTTTTTATCTGCTAAAAAAATGCCTACAAATCTCGTATCCTAACAACTACTTGTAAAGAGACAAGAGCGATGGTCGATTCGCGAGCGTTTCTCAGCGAAGCTCTACACACTAAAAGAAGAAAAACTTTTTGACTCGATTCTAATCATATTATAAAAACACGTTGGATAAAATGGTCGCGCGTACGATTTCTAAGCATTTGACCCCGCTAAAAGATTGTCTAACTTGTTTTGCACCCGATTCTCTGGTACATTGCAAAAAAAGGGATGGGGACGAAAAATGAATAATCCTGCGCAACGCGTCACAAAAATTGGGCTATTTTTAACATGTCTTACTCAAACTTGGGCTGTTCGGAAGGCAAATGTTATACGAAAACAATAAATATGGGGCGAAGCGCCCGAAAATTTTGGGCTCATTACAGTTTTAAAAGTGTTAGTAGAGAAAACACAGAATTTTCAACTTTTTTGTGGGCCCAGCGATCGACCGCAGTTGACCCCTCCGTCCGAGGCCGGGGCTGCTAAAAAATTCCCGGCCCCGGCAGGGGATTCTACAAAGTATAAAAAATTTTATAGTATATAAAGTAATGGTATAAAAAGTATATTGTATACTATGGTATAGTAAAACATGACACACATGCAACGGCTCAGAGTTGGAGGCGCGCGGCACATTTTAGGGAGGAGGGAAGGGGTGGAAGACCTCCAATTTTTTGGCCAAAAACGGCTAAAAAATTCGATTTTCCAAACATCGGGTAGGGGGTCAAAAATTTCCTGATTTTGGGGGACGTCCGACTTGGGTGAGGGGATCCCAGTCCCCCACCTAACATGTATGAAACATAATATAAGCAATGCAAATATAGTGTTTGCAGTTCCCAGTATAACAGACAACATGCGGTTTACGATCGCGTAGGAAGAAGCGACTAATGGTATTTAGTACAGCTCAAGTTAAGTTGCATTGCTAAATACGTTTTAGTTCCTGACTACGGTTCTCAGGCATACAATATGACTCAATAAAAACTTTACTGTGCAGCACATAGCTTCTATTATTCTGAGTATTCAATATATCAGCCCAAAAGCTTGAAAGGATGAAGTTCCATTACCACCAGGCCCGTATCCAGGATTCTATTTCGGGGGGGGGGGGGCGAAAATTTTGAGGTCAGATATCTCGAGAACCATCGGAAGATGGGCAAAAATAAAGGCATTTTTGAGCGTATCCCGACGAGCTCTATGCAATCGTAAATGAAAAATTTCGGGTAAGAATTTCAAAAAATTCAAATAATTTCCTAGTTTCTGTCTTTGTATTTAATCTTTGTGATTTACAGCAAAAAGAATACAGAAAATGAACAATGCAGCGCGAAGCGCCGAAAAAAATCGACATGCTCTACATGTCTAATTCAAATTTGGAGTAGCTTGGGCGGGATAGACGATAAAAAATTTAGATAAACAATAAATTTGGCGCGAAGAGCCTAAAAATTTTGAGCTCACTAGCTCAAAAGTACGCTAAAAAGCTGTTTTGATGGCGTTTTAGACCTACTTCAAAACTTTTCATTTTTCCCTTCAGAGGACCCCTGTGTTTCAAAAATTATACCTCATTTCCGGGGAAAGCCGGCCCCCCACCCGCCCCTTCAGAATACGGGCCTTATTACTACCGTAAGTGAAAAGGATCTCGTTTGAGACAAGACATTTACATTTCGATATTGGATTCCTTAAGCTAAGATTTTCGAGAGTACTTAGCGATTATAAGATGAATGAAATTTCGCTTTTCTAAAAGATTTCATGGAGCAATTTGTGTAAACATGGATTTCTTTTGCAGCATTTTAGTCAAAAAGTAAACGCTGAACGAAATTAAATTTAGTAATTGCAAAAAATAGTGGAATCGACTTTTTCAGCACATATGCAAATATGGCGTTAGATCTTGCACTTGGGATTCGGGCGCGTAGCTGGCCGTCCTATTTTGGGGGACCAACACCAATTTTTTTGGGGGGGGACTCGCCCAAAAAAGCCAAAAATAACACAAAATAACGTTGAAAAGTCCTAGTTTTCCGATTTTTCTGAATTTTTGTGTCCGAATCCCTCTTACCCACAGAGATACGCGCCTGTTGAGATTTTCTAAACCCACCCCACTTTGTGTGATGTTTCCACTGTCTGAGGCATTTGTGTTGACAAATTAAACGTCAAACATCGCTGACGTGAGAGACTGATTGATTATGAAGCCTCAATCGCAAAAAATATAATTCTTTTCATACATTTTGGGAAAAAGAGGTTAACTGCTTCGGACATAGGCAATCGGAAAAAGTCCTTCTATAGTAATGAAGAATGATCATGTGATCTTTTAAAGCAAAAATGACTTCTCCAACTAATTTAGAGACAAGAACCCTATTGTTATTATACTAGCAAACTGAGCAAATGCAATAAATTTTTTCCGGTCCCTGACTCTTGAACTTGCCCCGGCCAGGGTCGGAACCCCGAAAATAGCAAGGATAGCCGGGGCCCCGGCCGATAACTAGTGAGACCCTTGCAAGTTTTAAGAAATATTCAAGTTTCAAAAATTTTGGGGCTTCTTCCTAGACATGTACATACATAAGAGGGGGATAGGAGACCTCCCCACCCAAAGTTGGCTGGCTCCCCATCCCCCAAAGTCAGAAATTTTTTGACCCCCGATTTGCGATTTTTGGCTGTTTCTAAGTGTTTTTTGGGAGCCAAAAATTGGAGTTCATTCACCCCATCCCCAAAAATTCCGGGAACCTCTCCCAAAATTTTGAGCCGTTACATATTTCACTACCCCTTATTCCCCCTACGATAAGTGCGATGTTTCTGCAAAAATTTTATCAAGTTGGGTGCATTGCAACTGTGGAAATTGAAAATTTTATTCTAAGAGTCTACAGGGGAGTTGGAATTGGGTTGAAAATTTTCGACACTCTTGCGCCACAGATAAATTACATTAAATAATTTGCCCCAACGTGTTCAAAACACTATCGTTTTCACCGCCTGTTGAGAGAAACGATAGAAAAAATTTTATTTTAAAAATTCGAATTTTATGATCTTAATGGACCAGAGCATGCTGGAAAACGTTTGTGCAGCGGGTTTGCAAAGAGTAGCTATCCCAATCAACATTTCGAGATATAAACCAATTTATATCGGATACGCTCCTTCCTTGAAACATTTCCGAAAATGAAAATAAAATGAGAAATGAATAAATAAACTCCCTCTGCTGAAAAGTATGCGTAATAGTGGGCAAAAAATGAATTCTTTTTTTTAAAATTTTACATATAAAATTTACCCCTGAGCCCAAAATGATTTTGGAGAGGCAAGATAATATATGAAAAATAATGAAAATTGGCATCTTTTCATCGAAAACCTCAACATTTTCGGTCCTTCACGCCGTAGGATCGTTAATTCTATCAATTTGGCTCAATCACGACCCAAAACACCGTTTTACAGCGTTTCTGGCGATGCTCTATCTTTCCTAGAGCATGAAAACATAAAAAATCTCGAAAAAATCAAAAAGTCGAACAAATCGAACAAAATATAGTAAAAAAACATGAGTATAATGGCGCCGAAAACTTGGCACTTTTTAGCGAATGGATAGCTAAAAACGCTTAAAAAGCATCTTTTCTAGAAATTTTTAGAAAATTCAATTTTTGAGAACTTTAAAAAAATCGCCAAGTCTGGGGGAGAAGAGGGGGGAGGGTGAAAATTTTTGCACATGGTGTAAATTTTTCTGGGGGAGAGGGTGTGAACACCCCCAAGATCATGTATAACGATATCACTGGGACAAGTAGATTATAATTGACTGTGCCAAGCATAATTGCACATTTTAACTAACCGTTAGGGCACGAGTACCAGTGGCCCTGCTTTAAACCCAACGCCGCATTTATTTGCAGCTTCTCAAACTGGGTCAATTGCGACGAGCCGGTCTTCGTAACGATTGATTTCAATTTTTCGGTTATTTCTTTGGCCAATTCGTCGCTAATTGGCACGCTGCCAAACAAGATTTTCACAACGTCCTTTAAGCAACCGCAAAATGAAGTTTCGGGATTGCGTTCGATCGATTCCAGTGTTTCCACCCGAAGGAGCAAATCGTCGATAAGTTTGAACAGATGTATCTCAAGTAGCAGGAAAAGATTAAATCATGTACACACATTGTACTGTAGATGTAAAAAGACAAGCATTATGGACATAAATTATATATTTTTCCAGACACGTAGCTGGCCGTCCAATTTTAGAGACCAACACCAAAATTGGGAGTGACTAAGCCCAAAAGCACAAAATAACGTTTAAAAAGTCCTATTTTCCGATTTTACTGAATTTTGGGGAGGGGGTCCGAACCCCCCCCATTTCCCCCAAAGATACGTGCCTGGATTTTTTAAGTAGCCGTATGATGATTTATTGTTGAGACAATATTTGACGTCTAAAAAGTGGTCAGAAAGACACTTTCCAATCAAGTTGGCAGCAATATTATTTTACGCAATTAATTTTTTTGAGCTTATTGAGCGCATCATGTTTTCAAAGTCGTTCCTATCAGATTTTGGTATTCGATGTTTAAAAATTATTTTAAAGTAATCTTAAATCAGAATTTGACAATACGTACATAAATGCAGTTATCACCACAAAATTTGAACACTTAAAGATTCTCAAGTTTTGCTAAGGATTGCCAGACCTCCGTACCATACATTCCCATAGGGGGGGGGGGTGAGGGGAGCTATTACCCCCACCTCAGGGTCCGAGACTTGAATCACTGTAGGACGATTTTGAGCTATCAAACATTTTCTGCATTTTCGGGCATAAAAGCAGCGAAGATACTAAGATTTTTCCCGCCGACTAATACATTTCTGTTTTGTTTACACATAAAATACCTAGAATGAACTTAAAATGATCTGAAAAGTCTAAATTTTTATGAATTCTTATATTTTTATATTTTTTAATTAAAAAAAGCAACGAAACTAGTCAGAATGGTACAAAAAAGTAGTTAGAAATGCAGTCTTTTACATTCAAAATGATGCTACATATATAGGACGTTTTAGCCATTTTTCATATTTGACTTGCAAAAAGGCTAGACTCTTAATTTAGTGGCCCTCAATTTTGGGATTTCACCCCTCCTGGACTTTCGACCTTGAGAAACTATGCTCCGTACGATAGATGCACAAGGAGAGGTTGGCCGGGGAGAGGTAAAATCGAGATTCTGGGGTAAGAGAGGGGTGAAATTCAGGATTTTTACTACAGCGAATTGCGTTTTTGACCATTTTTACATCAAAATCGCTTGAAAATACACATTTTTTGGCTCAAAGTGTTTGACCGTACCTGGCTATTAAACCCTTGAGGGGCAAGCAATAGCCTCTCACCTCCCCTGGTGCATATTTGCTCCATGCATGCTATAACATAGGTACATACATAGGTCGACGTCATGCAGGACGACATTCCGCAACATCCTATATTATAACTTTGGTCGAGTAGTCCTTACCAAAGTTGAAGGATTTTTAAGTGTTCGAATTTCGTTGAGTGTTCGAATTTCGTGGTGGTATTATACCTGTTACCTTGGGAAACACATTATAACATACCCCCCTATGTTATAAGATAGGCAAAGCGAGGCCAACAAGTCACAACGCATTTCACGCGTATTGCCTATCTTATAACATAGGTGTATATTATAATGTTATCCCAGGGTAACAGGTATGTTCAACTGCGGTGAGAGCTGTATTGTCCAGTTTAGTCGAACTCAAATTATCCAAGGTGCTGAAAACGTCGAAAAATCGGTTTTCATGAGCTGTTTCGCCAATTTTCCCTACATTACAGACCAATTTACACGTTGGGTCCGTCCCCCCTAAGCCGAATCCTGGATACGGGCTCGATCAAACATAAACTTTTAAGCATAAAGAAAAAAACTTTTTCTGAAGTTTAAAGAAGAACTATTGCAGGACTTACAGCACAAATTGACATATTAAACAATGTTTTTAAACGTAAAAAATTTAAGAAATGTTCGTAAAGTTTGAAGAAGGACTATTGCTAGACTCGAGCAGTGAAAATCGATATATCAAAGATAAAGTCCTTCTTGAACATAAAAATTTAAAAAAGTGACTTGAAGTTTAAAGGAGAATTTATTGCAAGACTCCGAGCGGCTAAACCCTCACAGTAGTGTAGAGCGGAATAAAATACAAAATAAACAAGGCATATAAGACGAAAGATCGCTAGCATAGATATTAAATAATGTAGCGAATTAATTTTTGAAAATTAAAAAAATTCAATAAAAAATGTTATAAAAACCTTGTAAAAAAGAAAAAAATGTAAAAAAGTAATGACATGTAAAAAAGTTGTAAAAAAACAATAAACTGCTATTACGAGTTAGCGGAATTCTTCAAGCTTCACAACCAATTTCGCTAGTCATTTGGGGCGAAGCTTTCTTGAAATTATCCGATATCCACCTCGCAATGGCAACGAATTCGTTATCTAGCAAGACGTAAGCAAAGACGCTAAAATTTAATGCCTTTGAACTGCGATAAGCGGGGAATAACATTCCCAATTGTTCCGCTAAGTGCCGCAAGGAATATGCGAAGTTGGTCATTGGAAACCTATACAAGTAGAAGATGCAACAGAAAAGAAGGAGAAATATAATAAAACAAACTCAACAAGAATGCAGCATTGATAAAGACACCAAAAACAATTTCGAAAGACTGGTACATTGCATAAAAATATTGAAACTTGTTTAATTATAAAAAATCTCTAAAGTTTCGGCGCTTGGCTTAAGTGCACAAAAAACGTCATTTTTCATGGCCTACTGAGAGAAAATATTTTTCGGTAAATACGAATTTTATGAACATAATGGATAGAGCATCTCCGAAAATGTAAGAAAATGCACTTTGTTTTGCGTACCGTCGAATATATCCCGGAAATAAACAGTCACCTGCATACATGATCATGGGGGAAGGGGGTTTGTGAGGATTTTTCACCCCCCCCCCAAGAATTGGAATTTTAAACTTCCAAAACTTTTCTAAATATTCGTCGAAAAGTATACAAGCGTTTTTAGCTATCTATTTGCTTAAAAACGTAACTTTTCGGCGCTTGGCGCCATTATACTCATGTCTTAACTATATTTTGTTCAATTTGTTTCTGACTTTTTTGATTTTTTTCGGATTTTTTTCAAAATGTTTTTGTGCTCTAGAGCATCGTCAGAAATGCTGAAAAACGATGTTTCTGACGCGTACCTATCATTTTGGACCCGAAAAGGCACTTCATATTTCCACTTCCGCCAGAATTCCCATGCAGTGCATGTATGGTCACCAATTCTTTCATCTGCCTCCCCTTCAAAAGTCCTGCATGCCCTGCATTCATGTACGCATGCTTTGTTTTGTGCATACATGACCCTCACGAAACTGGAACTCTTTGTGTACATACATAATAGTCTCTCTCGAAGTGCGAAGGATAGCATTCCCTGAGTTTACAAAGTTGTACAGATCTCGCCATGAAATTTGAGCAATGAACAGCCCGATGAGTTTATTTGAGAACGCTTTTTCATGACCTAAACGCCAGAAACCAAAAGAGCATACTGACATGCTTTAGTTTAAGAAAGCGCTGACCCAAACGCTTTCTTTACCTAAACAGATGTGTGATGATAGTGCGTGAGTGCACATTGTCGGGCACAAATTACGTCACTTTCGTCGTTGATCAACTACGATCTACGCAAGTGTGCCTGTCCCAACTTCAATATCTACAGTTGGATCAAATGACGTACAACCTCTCCGCACATGGAGAAATCCATCGATCAATTTGGGTTTTTATATACGGAACAGCACTTACCAGCCATGATCCCATTTACTGCTACTACGTGCTGGTGTCGAATCAAATCCAGGACCTACTCATGTGAACCGCTTTCCCTGCAGCTCTTGTGGAAAGAATGCTTATTATAGCTGTTTATTGCTCCAATTGCAACTTGTGGATTCACAGCAATATAAGCTGTAGTGGTCTGAGGAACATTTGCGACTACAGTAAGAACAACTGCCGCTGCCCTAAGTGTGTGATAATACCTCAACCTAACCAAAAACATCCACTGAATATTTTAAAATATAATATCAATGGCATCAAAAACAAACTCTCCGAGCTAATGGACTTTCTCAATAAGCATGATATTGCCATCACACTGCTTCAAGAAACCAAACTCTCCACAAAAACGGAGGATCCTAAAACATATGGTTATTGTCTGATTTGTTTTGATCGCAACTCAACTACGATTGGTGACGGCTTAGCATTTCTAATACGAGAAGATATTCTCACCAGAAGCGTTGAACTACCTACTTCTTGTAAAGACATCATTATGGAATGTGCCACCATTTCACTTACTCTCCTGCAGGTGTTTTCACCTTAGTCAACATCTATATCCTGCCTACATCCAGCTGCCCTACCAGATACAGTCCGCCACTCACAGATATTTTCAACAAGGATAACATCATTATATTGGGCGATTTCAACGCCCATCACAACCCATGGCCTTCGACGATCAATGACAACTGTGGCAATATAATTGCTGATCTAATTGACCAATCCGACCTGCTCTATTTAAATGAAAAATGTGTTACTCGTATCCCCTCAACAAACAAGCAGCGTCCAATGTCTCCAGACATTTTGCTTGCATCTTCTAATCTAGTATCATCCTTACAATGGAGCACGGAAATTACCCTTGCATCAGACCATCTACCAATTTTGGTCAAAATCGACTTCTCCATGGAGTATGTTACATTGGCTAAAAGAACATATGTTAACTTCAGCAAGGCTGATTGGAAACTTTTCACGGACATAACTGAGCAAATTCTCCTGTCATTGCGACTTAATGCTCATTTGTCTGTCCATGAAAGAGAACTTTATACTCCGACGTGCGATAATCACTGCTGCTAAGAAGTCGATACCTTATGGTTGTCATAGACTTTACAACCCATCTTTATCAGACCACATTCGGGAACTCGTCAAAGAATGTGACTTGATCAGAGCAGTTAATCCATCCTCTGCTAGAATTGCTATTATACACGAAATTATTGTCAAAGAATGTGACCAAGAAAAAATGCAAAAATGGCACAATTTTGTCACCTCGCTAGACCATCGCTCAGCTAACGTTAAACATCTCTGGGCAACGGTAAAATCATTGGATGGGAAAAGTCGAGGAATTGACAATGATACCCATTTGTTTTGATAGTGGCGAAGAAACTAATAATCGAAAAACCGCCACAAAGCTCTTAAAACAATTTACGGCAGTTCGACAACATTCTTCTTCTACCGCTACACACCGTATCATCTGTCATGTACATAGCAAACAATTACAACAAGTGCTCTTCACCATCAACGAGGTGAAATTAGCTATCACCTCAGCCAAAAACTCAAGAGCTTTTGGTCCAGATGGCATTGCTATGCCATTCTTGAAGCATTTGGGCCCCGGTGGCCTCCAAATGTTGACTGACTTATTGAACCTATCTGCATCAATGGCTACTTTACCTGTTATTTGGAAATGCTCCACCATCATCGCACTTCCCAAAACAGGCAAAGAACCAAACACAGCATCCTCTTACCACCCCATCTCAATCCTATGCCCAGCAGCAAAGATTATGGAACGTTTATTGCTTCCAATAATCGTAGAACACCTTCCATCTGCGGCTCATCAGCATGGTTTCCGACCATGTCACTCAACTACATCTGCCCTGCTTAACTTGACCACAGCAATCTGCCAAGGATTCAACTGCCCTAAAGCAGCTACGAGAACTATTGCTATAGCTCTAGACCTCAGTAAAGCGTTTGACTCAGTTGATTACACGACGTTAATCAAGATCTTGGCGGACTCCACGATGCCTGGTTGGACTTGTCGCTGGTTGATGGCATATTTGCCCAGAAGAGAAGCCAAATGTCAGTTTAGAAACTCATCGTCAAGTTACGCCATCACCAGAATGGGTGTGCCTCAAGGTTCAGTGATTTCACCAGCTATCTTGCTAAACTCCAAATCTGCCAGAACACCGCACTTAGAACTAATACTGGCTGCCTTCAAATGTCGCCAATTGACCACCTACACAGCGAAACACGTATGCTGACGGTCCAAGTCCACAATTGACTTTTGACAGACCAATTCTATGCATCTTGCCTCCATGACCAACATCCGTGTGAGCAACTTTTTGGTTGTTCTGGACCACCTACACGGCGGCAATGGAACTTTCAGTTGAAAAACACACTTAAAATGTATTTGAACAACAGAGTCAAACGGCACCTCACAGCTTTACCCCCAACAGCTTCACTACAACAACAACTGCAAAAGCTCCATCAGAATGCTATCCAGGCCTGTCGCCTGTTTCATTCAACGCAACCCACTAATAAACCAACGCCCTCCCAATATATCCCCACAAGAGAAATTGCTACTCTCGCCAAACAAGATCCACCTTAGCCCAACTTAGATGTGGCTACAGTTACATCCTGGCGTCCACGCGCAGCAAACTCGACTCCAGCGGCCTCACAACTGACACTTGCCCATGTTGTTTGGCGGCAACAGAAGATACACAACACCTCTTCAACTGTCCATCCCGACCAACACAAGCTCGTGTCAGTGACATATGGAAAGGGCCGCAATTAGTAGTGGCCTCTCTAGACCTTTGATCGATCGATGGATGACAACATGTGACGGCAATTACAACAACAATAACAGTGCACATTGTCAGGCACGTAGCTGGCCCTCCTATTTTGGGGGAACCACCGCCAATTTTGGGGGTCTGAGCCAAAAATAGCACAAAATAACGTGTAAAAAGTCCTATTTTTCAGTTTTTTCTGAATTTGGGGGAGGGGGGTCCGGACCTCTCCAGTCCCCCCACAGCTACGTGTCTGCACATTGTGTAGGCAATATCATATGCATATATGCATGCGATACTGCGTACATATGTAATGCGCACACGCGCGCTGCACGCGTCTGTTAAGTAAGTGTTCAGGTCGCGTTTCTTAAACTAAAGCATGTCAGTATACTCTTTAGGTGCACGCGTTTAGGTCGTGGAAAAGTGTTCCTAAATAAACTAAGCGGACTGTTTATTGTTCAAATTTTCGTGGCGAGTACTGTACAAAGACAGTACCGATCCAAAATGTTTTATATAATGAATGCACATTGCAATACGATTACACATTATCTTGGGTGGGGGGAGTGTTTAGGAGATTTCTAACCCCCCCAAAAGAAAAAAATTTTCACCTTCTAGAATTGGCGATTTTTTTGAAAGCTATCAAAAATTTTCTAAAAATTTGTAGAAAAGATGTTTTTTAAAGCGTTTTTAGCTATTTATTTGCTCAAAAGTGCCACATACTCATGTTTCGACTACATATTGTTCAATTCGTTCCAAGTTTTTTGATTTTTTTCGAAATGTTTTTGTTGTTATGCTCTAGAAAGATAGAACATCGTCAGAAACTTCGAACTATTGGCCAAATTGGCTTAAAGGGTAAAAGGTGTCTGACGTGACAAGGAGTAAAATTTGGAATAAGTCTCTTTCGAAAACCGTTCCCAAGAAAGCACGATAACGTGAATTTTTTCGGTTCTTAAGCAGTTCTCAAGCAAAAATTATTCGTATGCCCGCTTTAAAAGTAAAAAATATATTTTTACAATCTAAGAGTACCTACAATAAAAAACCAAACGGTCCACCAAATTAACGCAATCCCAAAAAAGCGGCTTACTAATTACAAAAAGTAGACCAAAACACTGAATCGTTTAAAAACGATACCTGTCGTTTTGCGTAACGAATCTTTTCGGCTGCTTCATACGTAAAAAAGCAGACCATAATCAAATTCTTCAAACAAACCACTTTGTTGGCATACAAGTGGGGCATATGCAAATTATTAAGGTAGTTTCGCATCAAGTCTACTGTACTTTCCATACGAAGCCAAGAAATGGGAACCAAGGATTCGTGTTTATTTGCCGTTTCAAGCATCGATCTCAGCTTATCCAACACCGCAAGCAGCTGTAAAGTCAAGCAATTAGTTCGATAACAAGATTTTGGGGACGCTTTTAACCAAACACAGAGGAAACCTAGATTCAAGGGGTTGGGGGTCAAAAATTTTTCAGTAGTACACTACTCGCCACGAATGTTTACGTTTTAATAAGCTTCTAAAGCCTGTTAGGGTTATATCTTTAACACGTCGGAACTATTTCCGCCCACGCATGACCGACGTGTTAAACATATAAGCCTTAACAAGCTCTATCATCCTGTGGAGCATATTAAAACGTAAACATTCGTGGCGAGCACTGTAAAATGAGTAAAAATATTAGTGATAGACAGACACGCAAAGTAAGGGAATTCTAGGGGTTCGCACACCGGGGCAATAGCCCCATCCCAGCTCTTTCGAGGAACGGGCGCATACAAAAGCTAGACGGGCTTAAGGGTCGATTTGGATGGACTGATTATGGAAATGTTACAAAACTGTGGAAATCAGGCAAAATTGCCTTTTTTAAAACCATTTTTAGCCTACCCGGGGACTAGCCAACGTTTGAGAACCCATAGCTGGAAAAGCTGGAGCTTTGACTATTGCCCAGGTATGGGATGAAACCAAAAATTATTTTCGAATGTGGCTTTTCTGGGCTCAAAAACAGTTGCACTCGTCAAAAACGTGATTTTGGCGTTTCTGACAATGCTTTCTTTTTATAACAGAAAAAATTTCAAAACAAATTTTAAAAAAATCGAATAAATTGAACAAAATATAGGTTAAAAATGAGTATATGGCGCGAAGCGCCGAAAATTCAACACTTTTGAGTCAAAATATAGCTAAAAACGCTTAAAACAGAACCTTTTCCATGAATTTCATCTTAAATCCCGAATTCTGAGGGATAATATTCTAAACATTTTCGAGGGGAGGCGAAAACTTTTCTTACTTTTTGTGTCGAGCTCTATACATTA
The DNA here is from genome assembly GCA_036768485.1 of Mermis nigrescens. NCBI lineage: Eukaryota > Metazoa > Nematoda > Enoplea > Mermithida > Mermithidae > Mermis > Mermis nigrescens. The sequence continues at coordinate 132,785 of JAVLUZ010000821.1, read as the reverse complement.
GAAAGCACCGAAAGAAAGCGAAAAACACCGAAAATTCGTATAATCTCAAAAATTAAGTTCTGGAGAGGTCTTCGGGTGATTTCTTAACAGCTGGAATTGTCCTTGGAGATGATACGACTGAAAGAATACAATTGTATGAAAATAAAGACCAAACCACGATTGGATTTTTTAACAAGTAACGCTAAATATTAAATATGCAAAGCGCTTAGATGCAATATAATTACATACAACAGTAAATATAATTACAGTAATCTAATCTAGAACATGAATAATTATGTAAGACACTTTAGAATCAAACATGTAATTCCAATAAATTCATTTCGTTGCTGAAAATTCACGTCATAAAATACAAGTCGGTTCACTTTTTGCTTCTTTTTCGACAAAGTCTGAAAATCGCCACAAATTTTCTTCTTGGCCTCTTGAATCAATGCCACGTTAGGCTTGATGGCATTACGATAACGATCCGTCTTGAAGATAAATTTGTGACATTTTGGGCAATCCGGAAATTTCAGTTCGTGTCGTTCAGTAGAAGCGTCTAAATCTGCCACTTCGCCTTCATAATATGCGCAGTACAGCCGGAGCAGGGACAGCTTTAAGGGGAAAGCGGAGAGGGGGGCAATCAGACCCCCAACAGTAGAAAAGTTGGCGAGACAAGGAATGGATTTATAATTTGGAATGATTTTTGGCCGTCAGTGATGATAATTTCTCAAAATTTTTCGGCGCTTCGCATCTATACCTAGGCGTGGGGGGATTTGGGGGGAGTGCATCCCCCAGAAACCAAAATACCCTTCCCCCAGAATTCAATTTTTGCAAATTTTTTCCGTTTTTTTCGCAATTTTTTGATGCCAATGGATAAAAGTGCTCGATGAGAAACGTTGAAAAATAGTGTTTTTCGCCATACCACCATTTTTAAGGCCATGTTTTGACCTTTGAAAAAATTTTGCACCCCCCCCCAGAACTTTGGTGGGGTCACTTATGTTCGCAGCGCATATTATACGTTTTAAAAACATTCATTTACATACTTTCTTTGCGGTCTGCAGGCTATTTTTATACGTGGAATAGGTTTCAAAACGATTCCAAGAGCAGAAACAACTATTTCAGCACAGATTTCTTCCATTTTCGATCAAAAGTTAAATTTTCGACATTCCGCGTTAAATGCTACAAATACAGGAAATAGAGCAGTGAATCGAATTTTAAAATCCTTGTCATACATTTCACAAATATTCTGGCGCTTCGTGCCGTATTTCCGCCAAAGCAAAAGAAATTTAATCATTTTTTTCGCACGACATTAACGAATATTTCAAGAACTTTTCTCTGGAAAAATGTTGCAACAAAAGCGATTTTAAATAAAAGTAGACGACGGAGCACGCCGAAGAACGATATTTCGCACCTGTAGGGCAAAATTTTGGACCTATCTATTTTCGACTGTTTCTAGAAAACTTGGGGTACCCCACCGCCTCTCCTTAGGAAAGATCCAAGATTCGCAACTGGGCCAAATAGAATTTGTATATAAAAAACAGGAGGAAACAATACAAGTACGCGCATATGAAAGAAGGAAAAGATGAGAGGCTTGTGCTTAAAAGCCTAGACTTTAAAACAAGTTTACAACAGGAATAGGGTTCTAAAGCTAAAGAGAATTCGAGTAAAAAAAAGAGTAAAAAAGCGTGCTCAGCTCAAAGATAAAATTTCAGATTTGAACACAACTACCCCGACGTAGATTAGGAGAAAAGTGCGGGAAATGAGAAAAAATTCAAACAAAATACAAGTATTTACCGGGATTTTTCGCCTGCAAATGATTGTCAACCCACGTGTCCATGGCACGCACTTCGAAAATGTGCTTGCAATCCTGCAATTCTATAAAACGAGCATCGGGCTCGTCTTCGGAGCCGAAAAAGATTTCCCGGATGCTTTCGATCTCCGTTTTCTTGCAATTGGGGCAGAGAAAGATGCAAGGCTCGCCGCACATTCCCAAGCAGGCGCACATAAGGATACAATCCTTATCCTTGCACCTGGAAGCAGTAGCTCAAATCTGGAGCGAGATCTTTTAACTTACAATGAGAAAATTGCTAAAAGGACTTTCGGTGATTAGGCGGAAAGCACGCTTTTTTGTATTTGGCAAAGATTTTCCCCGATGTACAAAGACTTTTTGAGACCGTTTTTGTACATGTACAAAGATGTTTGGTAAGACAAAAACTGCAGAAAGGTCTGAAATTCGCAACAATTTTGAGTAATCGTGTGTTATATATACGTTTATACTGGCAGAAATTGTATTTTGAAAGGGAAAACGTCAAATTTTTCAACGCTTTTTCGAGACGATTATCAGTGATTTTCGCCCTCAGAAACTTAAAAATTAGCTCAACTATACTACTAAAGGTCGAAAAAGTCTGTTGTTACCACACTAAAATCGCCACTGTACCATACTATAGTAATCAAAAATTTGTGTGCACAAAATGTACAAAGACTTTTGGGACCATCTTTGTACATGTACAAACGGATCTTGTAAGAAAAGGGAAGCAAAATTTTTTCAATTGAAATTGAAAGACAACTAATGTCCAGTTACATTCTTCAAACCAAATACGCTAGGCACAAAAAAGAAAATTATGCACGTATATTGCTGGCTTATAATTAATTACAGATCCCAATGAATGTTTGCCTGTGAAAAGCGTATGCGAATGCAGTGCATATTATGTTGGGAGAGGAGGTTCATCTCCCAGAAATTTTTCCAACCCCCCCCCAGAAATTTAATAACCCTCAGAATTCGCGAATTTCCTCAAGTTTCCAAGAGTTTCCTAAAAATTCGTTTAAAAGGTGCCGTTTTATGCGTTTTTAGACATCTATTTGCTCAGTGTTAAATTTTCTGCGACATATACCCGCTTTTTGATTATATTTTGTTAATTTGTTAGAATTTTTCGAAATTTTTTGAATGTGTTTACGCTCAGTAAAGATAAAACATCGTCGAAAACGCTAAAAAACGATGTTTTTCACGCGTATTCACCATTGTAGGCCCCAGAAAAAGGCATCTGAAAATTTCACCCCATCTACAAAATTCCCATGCTGTGCAAGTCCTGACATTTGTACGCACATACTTGCCGAAAGAGAAGGATTTTCAAGTCTAGAACATCTAGAGGTTAAGATCGAAGACATAAGTTCAGAAACGAAAAATTTTTTTGACTTGAAAAGTCGCGTTCTTAACTTTCTTTTGCCTTAAACAGTCCCACTCCTAACTTTCTGGCGAGCATTCTAAGACAATCGCTTATGCTCAGGCACGTATGTAGCTCGCCGTCCTATTTTGGGCGGACCAACACCAATTTTTGGGGGTCTAAGCCCAAAACGGCCAAAAATAGCACAAAATAACGTTTAAAAACTCATATTTTTCCGATTTTTCTGAACTTTTGGGAATCCAAATTTCCCCAGAAATAAGTGCCTGCTTATGCTCTGTGAACATACTATTCGAATTTCGGGCGATAATTTGGAGTTCAAAAGAAAAATTCAGTTTGCATCAAGCACAATACGTATTCAGCGATCTCAACTCTGAATTTCGGCGAATACCAGCTTTACAGAAGCTGTTTAGTTTTATATTTATGTACAAATCGCGCTGACCCGCATTTGAGGATTATTTAAGAATAACAATTACAAAACAATTTTTTAAATTTAAATAGAAGACGAGGTGGACAAGTATATCATTATACTGAACAAAGACCTGATGATGATCCCTTTGCAGAGAAGCATACATGCAGGAGTCGGGTGGGGGATGTGAAATTGAAAATTTATTTATCCTTATTGGGCTCTAAAAAGATGGATAAGCGTCAAAGACATAATTTTTAGGCCAGTGTACAACACAATGGAAGCATAGGTGCGCAAGGTAAAATTTTTAGGGGGGGGGGGTGAAAATCAAAGTAAAAAACGATTATAAAAAGCAGCGAAAAAAATGACGTCGAAACTACCGTCTTTGAGCATTTCTGGCAGATATTTAGCCTTTTTGAACTCACATACTTAGCTTTATAGCCTTTTTGGACTAAGAATAGCCATTTATAGCAATGCTTTTCGGTAAAAATGGCTATATAGCTATCAGTTTTTAAAGCTTAGGGGAGTAACACGTCGCTCTTACCCCCATGTTCACGTATGATCGGAAGTAGATGATTAAAAATTACAGCATTTTTCTCGGACAAGGCTCATCGCAGCGGTCTCTGGTGCACGATTCGTGACATAAAGCATCGCACTTCTTGTGCTCGCAGTCCCAGGCGCACTTTTCAGTGCAAGGCGGACAGGGCATGCCGCATGTCCGACCCATTGAAACTTTTTTGTGGCCCTCTTTCTTCTGAGTCTTAGCCTACGCGAATTATACAAGTCACAACAATTTTTGTTGTTGTTTAGCACGCTCAAAGCAATACACTGTACATCAATATCAAATACACGCAATGTAATACTTTGGCGATTAGTCCTCATTTGCGTTACCCAAAACTAGAAATATTAAGGTTTGATTCAAAGGAGATTAAAACAAAATTTGACTGATAAATTATCGAATCAAGCAAGAGTGCGAATCACGTACGGCACAAGTAAAGAAATATAAAGGGATTACAGCAATTGTCCACTTCAAATTTACATATGTTTACATATGTACAGGGTGGGCCAAAAAAGGCTAAACCCCGAAATTGCATTATAACTTAACGTAATGTTGGGATAAAATTTTGAGATTAGTAACATTTAATAGATAAACATTTGCTTGATTAAAACATGTGAAAAATAGTTATTCTTGCGTCGCGGCGATTAGTCTATACACCTTAATATTGTTTGAACCATATATTTCCGCAATATTTCAAGTTAATGAGTATGTAAATACTCTTTTTCGAATATATCTTCAGTAAAAAAATTATTAGCGTACGAAATTTTGTCAAAAGGGTAAACAAATTGATGACAGGACCGAACAAGTTTTTTGGAGTTTAAAAGACATTAAAGTATGGTGTAGACAATGTGCTGTAGTGCCCGAACCGCTGGAAGACAGCCAAAAATTTTTACACGATCAAAACTAAGACATTTTTGTCTACTTAATAAGGGTGGACTCTAAATTATGCTGCAACAAGTTTAGAAAATTTAATTGTGACTCCAATGAGCTGTTTTTCAAATTATAATAATATTGATTTAAAGCAGTGTTTTTTTTATTTGCACAGTGCAAACTTTTTTGGGCCCGTGCAAAGAAAAAATTTGGTGATCTTTGCACGGTGCAAAGAAAAATTTGGGCAAAAAAATGTAAAATATGTCGATTTTTGAACGCCCAGGTCACTTTAAAATCAAATTTTCAGAAAATATTCGGCGCTTCGCGCCGGATAACACCAAAATATCTCATTTTCTTTCCAGCGGACCCACTGAGTTCAATTTTTCATCCTATTTTCATTTCTGATGCAGACAGGCTTATTATAATATGCGTATTCCATTGCCAAATTAGCAAGAAGTGGATCTTGTTTTAGCTTGTTTTACTTTTTTCAAAGGTCACCCAATTTTAAAAGTGCAAAAAGTTTCAAATGAGCATTTTTTTGGAAAAAATGCAAAGATTTTCGGTACTAGTGCTTGATGTCCCATGCCTTTTTTCGACACTTTTCCCTAATGTAGTAAATTTCTAGACCAGGTTAAACGAATCATTAGGTTTTTGTTTTACTTTACAGTGCCTACAATTTGTTAATTAAGTTTTCTGCGTCATGTTAATAGGTAATTACGCTATTTTTTCATTTTTTACTCATGCCATTTTCAGAGCTTTCATATGTTTTTTAACAGGATTTCGATAATTATGACGATTGAAGCCCTATTTTAATTTTAGCATTACAGTGTTGTTTTTTTACACATTTTTCAGTGCTAGAAAGTGAAGAATCTGAAGTGCCTTTTTTGGAAAATCCCAATAAAGTTTCGCGCTTCGTGCGACTTCTTCACTTCTAGAGATATTTTCAGCATAAACATTTCAAATAAAATTTTACATTTGATCATTTTTAAGATTCTCTGGCTCGAAAATGAGAAAAATTTTTCGCGCTGCGTGCGACTTCCACTTAAACACGAATCGCTAAAAAAATATGTCATTTTATTTTTTGAGCATTAAATTCCTGCAGAAACTATTAAATGTGCTGAAAATTTGTTACAGAAATCGCAAATCTGTCGTTTTTCTCAGGGTAAACATAGTGTGAAACATATAACGGCTAAACCTACAGTATCCTACCGCGCGAAGCGCGGAAAATTTTTGTATATAAAATACACTGTACAAAAAAATTTTCGGTCGTGCAAAAGGATTTTGGGAGGTTTTTTGCACGGTGCAAAGAGGCCCGTGCAAAAACACTGATTTAAAGTGTTTTTATGGACCAAAAACAAAGCGCCCGAAAATTCACAAAAAGACAGATGAATTTTAATAATGATCAATCCGTTTTACCACTGTTAGCGTGTCTGACTTGTTGAAAAGGTCCTGACACGTATCGAATTCGCATTTAGCCGGAACTATATCCATATCTTTTTGCAATACTCCCTTCGAGTAACGTCCAGACCCTCCTCCAAGTGCATCAAAAACTCCAATAGATCTTTAAAATGATTTGACCCAGATTTTAGGTAGGATTCAAGTGTGCGCTAATGCCCAACCACTACTCTTGTTTTCACTCGATAAAATGCAGACGCCTGAACTCGATCGATAAGGGAAGCAGTTTCCTAATCAAAGCTCATTTTCAAGTTGAAAATTAAAATCTTAACAGAATTTTCTGACGAGTTTTGTTTTGGCTTGTGTACAAACAAACAATAAATTCAAAGTGAATTGCTTAATGTATACAGCCTGACGCAAAACTGAATTTTTTATACGACATTCTATTGCAATTTGTTGTAGCATGCACCAGTAGCGTAGCTGGCCTTCTGAATTTGGGGCAAGGTTGGCAAAAATTTTGAAGTTGGATATCTCAATAAATACTTGTACATAGATGGACAAAAATAATGGTGTTTTTGAGCTTTTCCCAGCAAGATCTATGCATTGAAGAATAAAGTTTGAAAAAATTAAATGTGATTTCAACTATATTACACAAATGTGTATATGCATTTCGGGTTTATTAGCTCAAAAAGTGCGCTAAAATCTATTCTAGCGGTCGTTAAAAGTACTCATATTTCAAGAACTTTCGCGGGGAGGATATAAACCCCTATCCCCTAGAATCAGGCGCGTGACATCCAGAGGTGGGCGGTACCAAAGATCTATGGGTTGCGAGATTTTTTTCAAAAAAAAGGCCTTAAAAATGGTGGTTTGGCGAAAAAACACAATTTTCAATGTTTCTCATCGAGCACTATCCATTGGCATCAAAGAATATGCGAAAAAAAACAAAAATTTCTAAAACTGAATTCCGGGGGTATTTCGGTTTCTAGGGGGATGCAAACCCTCCCAAACCTCTCCACGCCCAGGTATGCTGGCATCCACTCTTATAACTGCTGGGGTAGTGCCAATCATTATGCAACACCCCGAATAATTATATGTAATGTACTTGACCGCAGCCGCTGGCCGGTTTCAAGTTGCATTTACTGTGACAACATTCCATCGAGCATTCTTTGTCACACGGCGGACAAAATGTCGCACACGGATAATCGCACTCGTGGCCACAAATTAAGATCCGTTTGCAAGCTGAATTACGAATAGCAAAAAATAGAGACGTTTGTTATGTAATCCAGCATTTTTGCTAATCGACGTTCCGAATTTTAGACAAAAAATCGATCAAAACTGTTTATTTGATACTAAAACATCCGCTTTTCGAAAACAGAAATCGAAAAATGTAAAGAAAACGAAAAAAGACTTTAACCGAAAATTGGGGGGCGAGGGTTAAACTACTGGCAAACTAAGAAAACTATCAAGTTGAAACTTCGGTATGCTATATGCGAGGAGGGATTACTGTAGCGCGGCTGCAAATCAATTTTAAAGCCATTTTTAGCTAAAACTTGCTTTCCACGCACGGAGCGAATTGAATTTACCGAAGAAGCAATGAATGGACGACTTAGTAATTAACATACATATGCGAGACTTATATAACGGTATGTTTTGTGTACATACATATGTACACTTAGAAGGACGCGCTCAAAATTTTTTAGAAAAAGCAGCAGCCTCCGCATTTTTATGAAGATTGCGCTAGAATTATTAAAATCAATACATTTTCGCTTGCGAGCGTAAAAATATAGTACAAGCAGTTTTTTTGTACAAGGTCCCTTTGTACATCTATGTATATACAAAGATGGTCCCCAAAAGTCTCTGTACATTTTGTACATGCAAATTTTTGGGTGCTATTAAATGTTATAGTAGCGTTTTCGGTGTGGTAAAATAGGGTTTTCAGCCATTGGCAGTGCTTTTTAGGCAATTTCTGGGTTTCTGATGACAAAAACTACTGAAAATTGTCTTGCTTTCTAAATGCAATTTCTGCCATTATAAAGAGATATAGAACAAACAATTACATACGCATTATGGCGCGAAGCGCCGAAAATTTGAGGGAATTTTAAACTTTTTTTACAGTTTTTGTCTTTTGAAAAATCTTTGTACATGTACAAAGATGGTCCCGAAAAGTTTTTGTACATCGGAAAAAATCTTTGCGGAATACAAAAACACCCGAAAAAATTTGAGTACAAGCCTCGAAAAATCTGTCCTTTGAAAATTCTACGTAAGAGTAGCATGCATCATTTACGCTGATACGGTGGATCGGGACAACCGTTAATCCTGATTTAAGTCGAATAAAGTCTTGACAATGTCAAGCGGTAGAATTTTCGCACTAATTCTGATTATTGAATAAAGTTCAACCAGCGCGCGGTTCCAAATCGATATGGTCGACGCTAGACAATCATAATCCTAGACTAGGCTAGATGAAGTCGACTTACATACATTGTACGTGATTAGGATAAACGAAAATTGAATTTGTACGCAAATCTCATTGTCGAATGAGAACTCTGAAATGAGTTCAAACTTGATGCAGCCGGCACCAGTCTTAACCTTGGATTAAAACAAAAAGACTAAAAATATTAATTACGATCGTTGATTAATTAAGTCAAGACTAAATATTAATCGGGATCAATCGGAAGAAAATTTTTAGGCAAACCTCGGTTGCGAAATAAAGCTAAACTAACCCGCAGCACACATTTTATGCAGTCGGCCTTGACGACAAGAATGGCAATCGCCAACGCAAATATGTTCACATTGAAGCACGGCATTGCATTTAATCGAACACTTAGCCGACTTTGCATCGACTGAACAGGCTAATTCGACTTCGTGCCCGCAATCAGGCAGCGTTTTTTTCACTTTGACGTTACATTTTATCGATCCTCGATTTACTCTCGAATCGAAGCACTTGACGCGGGTCTAAGACAATACAAAAATCCAATATTTAATTGATTTAATAATTAATTAATTAATAGTTAATCATTGACCTAATAGTTTAATAACACATACGTAATATCAGAGGTGTACAGAATGAGAATTAGGGAGGTGGAACCAAATAATTATCTAAATTCCCTTCCCCGGAATATTGGAAAATTCTTTGAATACGCGTCGAAAACATAATTCTTCAGTATTTCCTACGATTCTCTATTCTTCAATAACATTAAAACTTAATAAAATATAAAAAAATTCGCGAATTCTTGGGGGAGGCTAAATTGCTGGAGGGGTTTGAAAACTTTCCTGCAGACGGATCAAACCCCTCCCCTAAACCTTCCAGACCATGCCCACTTACATAATATGCACGCATTCTATCGGCTTGAAATTTTGGGAGGAGGTCGACCACGGAAACCTTCGATTTTTGGGCAAGAATAACAAAAAAAGACCTAAAGAGAGGAATTCACATTTTTGAGCCAGAAATAGTTTTTTAGGAGTCACCAACATTATTTGACTGATTATTTAACAGACTTTTTATTGCTCCTCCAAGTGACTGAATATACAGAAAAAACAGTAGTTTCAGTCATCTCAAGCAGTTCATTAGCCTAATTTAGTTAAAATTCTCCGTTGCTTCGGACTTTCACGCAATTCAATGAGATTTAGACATCACGTACACCTTCCCCCACCAAATTCTAGATAATTCCAAAATTTTTAGCCGAAAAAATTTCGCACGAAAAATAGTTATGAATAAAATTAGTCAATGGAACAAGGTTCAAAAAGAAAATTCGTATGCGAACAATATATTTTAGAAACTATTTTCGACTACTCGGAGGTAAAATTAGGGCACCGCCCCTTTACGATTAGTTAATTAATTAGCGAAATTAATTAATTAATTCAGTTAATTAGTTAATTAATTAATAAATTGACATAACGTACAGTATGCCCGCAAGGCAAATCGCATTCTACGTCAATTTCGCAACGCAGAGTATGATTCTCCGGATCACAAAGTTTCTGACATCTGTGTCCACAAGGCAGCTCGTATTCGCACTCGTGTTCGCACCGGACCTCTTTAATCGGCACATAACACCGAGCTTTATTCGAATGGCCGCAGGGCAATATTTTGTCAACTTTTTCGTAGCAATCGCCGCACTTTTGCCAGCACAATTTGTTGCATTTGTGAAGTCCGGCTTTGCACGATTTGGGGCAATCTTGCAAGCAACTATGAAGGCGGACATGTGACTGGGGGATGGAAGACCCCCACCCAAAGTTGAATAACCCATCCCACCAAAGCATAGGTGCACGCGGTCAAGATTTCTGGGAGGTTAAACCGATTTTCTTGGGGAAGATAAATGATTAAATTTCGCGGCTATTTGTGGCGGTAAAATCATGAGTTTACATTGATTTTTTAAATATTTTTGTCGTTCCTTACCCCTCCCCTCACACTCGGTCAAAAACCCCTACAAATACTTTAATTCGTCATATTTTAGTCTTGTTGAAGTATTCTTGATTAAGTTTGCATGAAAACAAATGATAATAAGAATGATGGAATGACTTGGACTATAAAACATGCACAAAATAATGGACAAAAAGTGTCTGAATGAATAAGTGGACACAGTATATACTACTCGACTTCAGATTATACTGCTGGGCATCGTTTATCGCTCTTTTATAATTCCAACAATAGGTCTTGGTCCGCAAATGGCCTGAGGGGATATACCTTTCAAAGTTGTGGATGGGGGATACCCCCATACCCCCAGTGTGCATGTGTGCACTGCACCAAAGCCATAAAGTTTTTGACATCCCGACTTTTGGAAAAATTTGCATTTTTTTAAAACCATTTTTAGGTGTTTGGCCGATTTGGGCCAAAAATTGAAGGTCGTATAACCCCCCCCCCCGGCCTGAAAATGGCCGGGGACCCTCACTCAAGATTTCGAGCCGTTACATGTCTGCAAAAAGGACAGAAAATGAGTACGACCGAGAGAGGCCGGGGTTAGGCCCCCTCGTAAGCGAAAAAGAAATTTAATTTTTACGAAAATACGTCAAAACGAAAAAACTGAAAATTTCATTTCGAAATCTATTAGAAAGACTACTAAACACAATTTTTTACTACCATAGATGCACAAAGTGAGGGTCGGTAGGGGAGAAGGTAATATCCCAGAAATCCGAACCAGTTAATTAAGCGTTCACGGTTTTTTGCTATTCAAAGGACGACGAAAATGGTCAGAATAGCCTACAAAACGCTTTTTCGCGTTAACACCGCATTTTTAGTCCAGTTCGACTACATTACATCGCTTTTAAAATGGAAAAACTTTTTTTGAGTAGAAAGCAAATCAAAGTATAAATCCGACGAGAAGCGCCGAAAAGTTTCTGAGAGTATTACTGCTTTTGTGCTCAAAATGATGCTGAAAAAGTTCCGTCGGCTCAAAATCGCCGAAAAGTGCCTATCTGGCTAACCCTTCATTATGGACGTAATACACCCTCATCCCCTATGTGCATGGATGACCATAAATACAGCGCGGGTCAAAAAACGAATCGCCTATCGAACCTTGTAACTTCTGCGCGACAAAAGCAAATGGAATGCGCTTTGATTTGATAAAAAGCCTGTCATCCTGCACTGATAAGTTAAAGTGATAATCGTACTTATCGCCTTATCCAAAACTTACACACAATTTAGCAAAAGTCGTTTTTTTCGAGTCATGAAGGCATTTGTCAGAAACATTTATTGCTTTTGTTGCCCTGTAACTTTACAACACTCTGTGACAGTTTGGTGAAACTTCTTCTAATCTAAAACAACTTTACTTAGGTATCACTGAAGTGATTTGCTTTACGGCATTTCAGCTAATTGTAAAATAATATAGCTTTCATCAAAAGTTGCACGTTTTGGTAACTGCTTGCAAATTAGGATCGTCGATTATGAATGAAGTAACCCGTAGGAAAAAAGGTATTTGTTTAACCCGTAGGAAAAAAAGGTATTTGTTCCACATAAGCTGAACTAATCGGAACGAAAACGATCAGAGTAATAAAGATTTTAACATCATGTAAAGCAAACCGCGTTCAATTATTTTTTCAGTAGAAAAGTTAAAATATTGTGAAGATAGCTTATTTTATGCATTGAATAAGCGAAATCGATAAAAAAACGTTTTTTAACTAAATTTAGTGTAAAGCAATAACAAATGAAGCGACATAATTGAAACCTTACCACGTTTCTGCAGTAATAATAGGCCCTTTAACAAAGTAAACCGTGCCCTATTTGGTCAAGTGTTTAGAAAGTTATATGGTCCAATATGCGATTGGTTTTATTCAACCCATCCCGTAGTCTGTTCCACTCCAAAAGGCCATGCTAAAATCTTGTTACTGTAATAGATTTTCAATACACAAATAACATCTTCAGCTATGCTCTCCTAACAGTTAATTGCTATAAACTTTTCATATTGATGTTTAATGTGCATTGCTTAACATGTGGCACGTCTAAAAGACTGCCGCGACAACCTAACCCGTAAAATATTCTGCTACAGTAATAAGTCGTACAGCAAAAATGGGCTTTGGAATGGAACAGACTATAGTATAAGTTCAGCATTTATCGTTGATATCGCACCATATTTCTCCACGCTTGTCATCTAATAAGCTAAGAATCGATCTAGACATAGGAAAGATGTCAAAAAATTTGGCGCGTTGCGCCGCTTTGTTAATTTGATCGTATTGCTCCTTATTACAAAGTACCCCAAATTTAGTACAGCGCGTAATCTTGAAGGTTTTACCTTTCCGCTAGAGTTTCCCACATTGTGCGAATACCAAACTTTTAAAGATCGGCTGAGAATTTAAGCGATTTTTCATAATTTTGACTACATTCATAAATTTACACCCTCAGATCGGTTATATCACTCATTTGTTTAACAGCTTTGTACTGGATCCATTTGTAAAGTCTTTGTACATTTTATACAAATAGTAAATTCCAGCGCAAACGTAAAATAATAATGTGTTATGTATGTGTGCCAAAAAGTGCGTTTCTCGCCATTACTATAGCGTATATACTAGTGATGTCCCGGTGCCGGTGCCGGTACCTCCTGTACCGGCGCCGGTGCCGGTGCTACATTAGCATCATTATATAGTGTACTATGCTTCTTCAAAAAGGTTTAAATTTGTACCTACATATTTTTCACCGGATATACATATTAAGGGCATAATTTCATTAAGCTAGTAACGACTTCATTATTTTTAATTTATGAATACATATTAATTTTCTCACTTAAGCATTAAACAAACAAAAAATTGTAATAAAATTGAAATTCGAAGAAAAATAAAAGTTAAATAGTGTATTATAAGTTTAAGTGTAACGCAATCAAGATTGGCTTGTGCAGTAGTTGATCCTTTAGTCAAATCGAAATTTGGTTTTAGTGCATTAGTTAAATATTCAACTAGTAAGAAACAAACATTAAAATAGCCACAAAAACTTTTTGAGCTTAAATTATTTGAGTTTATCATTTCACATTTTGAAAACCCTCTGAAAACAAACATGGGATATATTAGTAATGCAAAACACTTACACAGAAGTTCATTTACAAGGTTTCAAGAAGCTTTTTCTGAATAATTTGTAGGAAAAAGTTTTGCATAAAAAGTATTTTAAAATTCTAGATGCCTGTTACGGTCTTCTGCTCACGAAATGGAAAAATAAAAATGGATTTGATGAAATTAAGTTGAAAACTACTCTGTAGTACTCATCCTTCACGCCTACATATGGTAGAATTAGAAGATCTTTCCACTCTATATGTCGATGTTTTTAATTTTAATTTACTTTATTTATTAGTGTCCACGCTTCTTGCTGTTAATTGATGTTTTCAATAAGATGTGTTTCGTTAAATGAATAATTCATTTTTAAAGCTCGAAGACTTGCTAATCAGAAGATGTTATTAACAAAATGCAACTTTTTTGCGCCTTTATTCATTAAATTGGTGATAAATGAGCTTCAATTATTCTTTTTACACTACTTTTTTCTCTTTTATCTAGCACCGGCACCGGCGCCGGTAGCCAGCCTAGCACCGGCGTCGGTGCCGGTGCCCAGGACATCACTAGTACATACTATAGCCAATTACATAGTAACAGACAATAAAAATACAAAAATGTTCCGATGCATTGGGTGCTGCTAAGCGAATAAAAACTTCGGTGATAGGGAGGAATTCAAGGTACAATTGAAAAATCAAAACTAAAAATGCAGAATTTCGAGGGTTGGCTGGTGCCATAGATGCAGAGCATGACCAATCTGCGAGGTTGGGGGAGGGTACGCGCCGGTCAGAGGAAAGGGTCAAAAATGAAGCTTTTTTGGTGTCAAAATGACGCCAAAAACTAGCATAATACTAAAACAGCGTCCAAACTACTTTATTCCATAGTTTCTGGTCAGTTTCGAGAACTTTTAAAGAAACTTTTCAATCGCATCCGTTTTAGGCCTCCGTTTCGCCTCATTTTCCCGAAAAGTTTTCATTTTCCCATTCTGGGGATCTAGAACCCTACCCCATTCCAAGGTCGTTAATTAGCGTATACTTCATTTCAAGATGCTGCGTATCGTAGGCGTGGCAATGTTTTCGGCAAGCGTGTCCGCAATCGAGTCTAAAGTTGCACAATTGCCTGCAGCCACCTTCGGGCACGCAGCGTTCAAAATCTTCGTAACATCGAACAAGAGATTCCTTGCTATGCAACTGGCATTGCAGAGGAAGGGCTTCGGACAAAAAGCCTCCTTCCTAAAACGCAAAACTCTATGAACAGGAAACACGAAAAAATTGTGAATTCTTGACGCAGAAAAAATGAGTTCAGCTTAAAACTTGAAAAAAACATGCATGCATATCTGTGGGGAGGATATGGGGTTCGAATCCTCCCAAAATCCAAAAATTCAGAAAAATCGGACTCTTTAAAGGTTATTTTGTGCTATTTTTGACTATTTTGGGCTTAGTCCCCCCAAAATTGGTATTGGTTACCACCCCAAAATAGGACGGCCAGATAAGTGACTGAAAAAAAACACTTTAAATTTCAAAATAATAATCTCAATAAATTTGAAATTTCAATCTTAAACACACCTCAAACGCAGATTATACTCGTGCATGTTCCTGCTTCATACGTGTATATGTATTTCCTCACTTCAGAGTTTAGAGAGGGGTAAACTCCCTGAAATCCGGATCGGCGAAAGTCGGGTTTCTTATCTTTTTAGTAAGTCATCCGTAAAAATGATCAAAATATCCTTCACGAAATGCTTTCATGGAGTAAGGCAGGCATAAATACACCGTAACCCAAAGTCGGTCGACTTCCCAGATTTTTAGCCAATCCTCAATTTTGGCCAAAAAACTTGCATTTAGGTCCTTTCCAGGTGCCTTCATGATTTTTGGTTACCTCACTCAACGTAAAAATGGCCACGGGGCCTCCTCCCAAAAGTTTGAGCTGTTACGTGCATACACGTCTGTCTGAGTGAGTGAGTGAGTTTTCAGTACTTTTTTACTTCATTTTGATTCGTTCGGTAACTTTAATAGATAAAAACACAATAATTAATGCAAAAATCTTGATATTTTAAGTCAATTATTTTGAATTCAACCCAAATATTTTTTTGTAAATTGGCTAGAAATGCATTAATCGGGATTTTTTCGTAATTTTCACTGCTCTAGCCCCAAAATCCATGCAGGAAATGTTCAGTAAGCTCGAAATAGCCTTCAGTGACTTGAGTCCTGATAATATATGCACAGTATGACCGATCGGGGGAGGGGGCAGCCTATCTGAAAAGGGGTCGAAAATTGAGCTCGATTGTGCCAAAATGACCTCAACAACTGTAATACACTTTTAGAAAAATTTCCGATTTTCATCCATTTTTGGCTTTTATTTTGCCGGAAAATTTCCCATTTTCCCATTCTGGGGATCTAGAGCCCCAAACCTTTCACGTGCATGTCTGGTCCTACACCCCGAGGTAAAAATATTTCCTCACCCCCATGGGAATGTACATAAATAATGCTCTGCACCGAATGCTTTGTAGGAAAAGTAGTTGCAAACAGTACGCTACTACAGTAAAAAACAAAACTTCAAACTGAAGCATGCGCAAATTTAGAATTTTAGCATTCTAATAAAAATTCGCCAAAAGAGCTATTGAATTTTTGCCGAAAAATTCGAATTAGGTATTTTTAAAAAGATTAAAAAATGGGATATTCTGCAAATTGTGCGACCGCGACAAATTACCTTCAAATTGGCAACTATATGAGCCCACAAGTCCGAAGAGCACTTGGCCAATTGATCGAAATTGCCCAAGCAATACAAACCAAGCTTGGCGCGTGACAAAGCGACGCAAACTCGATTTTTCGTTTTTAAAAAACCAATTTTTCCGTCATCGTTGCTTCGGACTAACGATAATATAACGATATCACTTTCTTCGCCCTATAGGAAAACAATAGTCAAATATATGTATAAATGGAGAATAAGATACAGTGCTCGCCATGAAACATGACGCACCATAATCGTCAGATTTATATCAGATGATGCGTCGCGAGCGCCGCGTTTCGTCTATATTGCGCTATCATCTCTTTTTGTTTATTATAGAATATTTATCTGTATCATGCCGTCAATCTGGCGATGCGGACGGCGCGATTTAGCTATGAATAGCGCCAACGAGAGGGAAACGCGCACGTGAATACCAGAAGCACGCACGTGAATGCCGTTCTGTGTTCAGGCGAGTGCGTGCACGTGAATGCCGTTTTATATTCAGGCACGTGCGCACCTCCGGCATTCACATGCGCGCTTCCTTCTTGTTGGCGCTATTAATAGCTAAATTGCACCGTCCGCATCGCCAGATTAATGGCATCATACAGATAAATATCCTATAATAATAATAAAAGATGATAGCGCATTATAGACGAAATGCGGCGCTCGCGACGCACCATCTAATGTAAATCTGACGATTATAGTGCGTCATGTTTCATGGCGAGCACTGTATATCCTGTTTTTCCGATCGCACAGGGTGCTTAATAAAACGGTACAACACTAAAAGAGGTATACGGTAAAAATAAAAAAAGAAACTAAAAATATAAAAATATATAATAATAAAATACTAAAAAGTAGTAAAATAATGATAAACATACAATACTAAAAAAGGTACAAAGGTAAAAAAGTACACGATAAATCCTTTACTTGAAAATGACCATAGAAAATTCGCTAGCGTAGTTCAGCGCATGCTCGCTCGTCTGATTAAATTTTATAACACTCGAATTTATTAAAAATTATTAGCGCCCATCTCAAATACGCCAAAAATTTTTGAAATTTTTTTTGCGTCAAAACTAACTGCAGTTTCAGGTGAAAAGCACTGGATTTAGGACAAACGTTCCCCTTTTCACAAAATTTTACCAAACAAGCAGACAAACGTTGGATTACACTCTGTTAAGTTACAATTGCTAATTTCAAATATGCGCTACAGTATACCTTATTTTAGTAATGCACTCTTTTAAAACACCCTCGTGAATACATAACAATGATTTTTCATAATCCTTAAAGTTTTGTTAATCAATCATCGTCTCAAAACTTAAAATGTTTTTTTTTAATTTTTCAGCACGAATTTCGGAAACAAAACGTTTCACATTCCCCCGTAGAACTCTCATACTATGCATTTAAACAAATGGAAGGTACATATATGTAGGTACTAATTTTAGCATAGAGAAGTAAAAATGTTGACTGTCTTGTCACAATGACACAAATTCCGTCTCGCTACCCGAATTTATCGTACAAAGCTACAGAATAATACGACTCTCTATTTGAAAAGGATGAGCAATGGTTAGCCAAATATGCAATAAAACGATAAAAAATCGCCTCTTTATGAGCATATGTATTTGATACATATACAGCACATACATACTTGATAATTGTAGACTACAGTAACCCTAAATGATTTGAATTCGTCTTCGCCGAACATCGTTTTCATCAGACGCTTTATTTCGAACATTTGACCGGCGTAGCAGCATAGAATAGTAATTTGATCGCTTTTGTAGCCCTGCTGGGTGAGGTATCTATAAGAAGAACAAAATTTTTCCCATCTTACGCACAAAACCGTATTGTCTTGAAAACTTTGACACTAAATAACTACCTGCACAAGCCAACGGCCATTTTGACCTCAAATTCGTTCTTACGCGTCGTCGAATCACCTTCTTGAGATTCTTTGTGATTGTGATTGACAAAAAACATATTCTTCTGCACGCCCTTTACACTCTTATATTCGTAGACCTATTTCAAGTAGAGTACGGTATACAATACATTGAGTAAGTTCAAATAATACATAAAAGCACAGCAAATGGCAAAATATTTGCAGAAATACATATCTGTGCAAATAGTGTAAAGAGTAAAAAATATAATTTACACTTAATTACAAATGATGCATGCAAACAAAATTTAATTACGTAAAAACATCTGATACGGGCACGAAACGTATGCAAATTATGTAGTATACAAGACATATACAGGCCCGTAGTCAGGATTTTATTTGAGGGGGAAACAATTTTTGGAAGCCAGATATCTCGAGAATCATTAGGGAGTGGTCGAAAATAAAGGCATTTTTAAACATTTCTCAACGAACTCAACATAATAGTGAAAAAAATTTTAAAACATTTTTTCTTTTTATGTCATACTCCTGTACAAAAGATCTGTCGCTTAAACTACATACATATCTGCGCAACTCGTTTCTCATCATCCAATCCAGCCCATAAACAATTTCTTAACTTTACTCGATTTTGTGCTCCGCAAAGAAAAAAACCAAAACATTGATAAATCATGTTTTTTATATCTAGCTCAAATTTAAGCAATTTAAAAGACAACCATTATACAGAAAACATTAATTCGGCGCTAAGCGCTCCAAATTTTGCGTTTATTAACTAAAAAGTTCGTAAAAAAGCTGTTTTGGCAGTCTTTTAAATGCACTTCTGGAATTTATCATTTGTTCCTCTGGGGGACCTTGTGAGAAACAACAACTTTTTACGTTGCGGAAAGGAGGGTAACTACTCCCCTTGACTACAGGCCTGTACAATACGTACCTAGGATACATATGTGCATACATGAGAATTTTTAAACTGACAAAAACTTATTTTTTTCCAAATTTCACGGGCAATGGAATGTTTGTTTTGAAACTTTTTTCATGCAGATTAGCCAACTTGAACGGCTGCTATTAATACTACTCCAAATTTTTATATAAAACTTCTTTATTTCCGCAAAAAGTGAGAAAAAATTCATCGCAATTTAGGAAAATTAAGTTGAATTTACTAAAGAGTTCCACAAAAGATAGCCTGTACATAAATGTACTACATAACTTAATTTGTTTCCAAACTCGCCCGAAAATATCAGATTCTACAAAACTTGAGGGAGGAGTAATATCTTTGCACTCCTCCTTTGTTTTTGTCCAAAGGTTATGTTCGTCCCCCAATTATTCTCGTGTATATGTACATACGTATGCAGGGGCATACGCAGGATTTTTTCAATGCGGGGGGCTCCAAAATCGGTCACCCTATATTTCGGATTATGTTCACCGGGGCACGAAATAAAGTGCATTTTCTGACGTTTTCGAACATGCTCTATCCGCATAAGCTCATAAAATTCAAACTTTTAGAGAAAATTTTCAGTTATCCTCAATAAGCTATGGAAAATGACGTTTTTTGGCCGCGCTTGTGCCTTAATTAGCAAATATAGTGATTCTACGGCGCGAAAGGCCGTAAATTTTGAGATTTTTCGATAAAAAGGTCCCAATTTTCATGCGTTTAATTACCTCTCCGAAATTATTTTTCGGCTATGGGGAGGGGCAGGCCACCCTTCGCCCCTTTCTGTGTAACGCCTATATATATATATATATATATATATATATATATATATATATATATATATATATATATATATATATATATATATATATATATATATATATATATATATATATATATATATATATATATATATATATATATATATATATATATATATATATATATATACGGGATGTCCCATGCCCCGGCCCCAGTGCCAAGGCCTCTGCACCGGCCCCGGGCCGGGGCAAGGCTTCCGGGGCTAAAAGTGTATTGTAATGCAGAAAGAAACAAAGACATTAGGTCGAAGAAGTAAATGAAATATCGAAAGAGCGTGCACAAAAGTTTTATTTCATTGGATATAATCGAAGCATTGAGTAATGAATGAGATTAATATTCGTAATTAATTGCTTTCAGATTTTTCGCTAAATATACTGAAGCCTCAAGTTTATCAGGCAACAAGCACGTTTTAAAATCTGAACATATGTTCTCACTAGAGCTGAAAAGTCGTTCACTAGCAACGCTGGTTTGTGAAGCAGACAAATAATTCCTGGCTAGTGTGCTAAGCCGCAGGTAAGCTAACTTCTTTGCCTTCCAAAATTCGAGTGCGTTTCCATCGGCCGTGAATTTTTCATCTATTATGAAAATTTCCAAAAATGCTTATTTTATAAACAAGAATAAAAGCATGGGCTGATCACTCTTACTCAGATAACTATTCAGTTCTGCTTCTATGACGTAAAATGCTTGTAATTAATTGAAAAGTACGATAATTCGCCAATGTAGGCCGACGCACAAAAACGAGGAAATTGCATATTAATAGTGGAACATCTGTCTGCATATACACATACACATCTAAGCTCCCGGCCCCGGCGCCGGCTAAAAAGTCGGCCCCGTGACATCCCTAATATATATATATATATATATTATATATATATATATATATATATATATATATATATATATATATATATATATATATATATATATATATATATATATATATATATATATATATATATATATATATATATATATTAGTGAAGTCCCGGTGCCGCTTTTTTTACCGGTAGCCGGTGCCGGTGCTACATTAGCATATTATATAGTGTACTATGCTTCTTCAAAAAGGGTTAAATTTGTACTTATTTTTCACCGGATATACATACATATTAAGGGCAAAATTTCATTTGGCTAGTAACGACTTCATTATTTTTAATTTATGAATACATATTAATTTTCTCACTTAAGCATTAAACAAACAAAAATGGTAATAAAATTGAAATTCGAAGAAAAATAAAAGTTAAATATTGTATTATAAGTTTAAGTGTAGCGCAATCAAGATTGGCATGTGCAGTAGTTGATTCTTTAGTCAAATCGAAATTTGGTTTTAGTGCATTAGTTAAATACTCAACTAGTAAGAAACAAAGATTAAAATACCCACAAAACTTTTCGAGGTTAAATTATTTGAGTTAATCATTTCACATTTTCAAAAGCCGCTGAAAACAAACATGGGATATATTAGTAATGCAAAAGACTTACATAGAAGTTCATTTACAGAGTTTTAACAAGCTTTTTCTGAATAATTTGCAGGAAAAAGTTTTGCATAAAAACTATTTTAAAATTCTAGCTGCGTTTTACGGTCTTCTGCTCACGAAATGGAAAAATAAAATGGATTTGATGAAATTAAGTTAAAAACTACTCTGTAGTACTCATCCTTCTTGCCTACAGATGGTAGAATTAGAAGAACTTTCCACTCTATATGTCGATGTTTTTAATTTTAATTTACATTATTTATTAGTGTCCACGCTTCTTGCTGTTAATTGATGTTTTCAATATGATGTGTTTCGTCAAATGAATAATTCATTTTTAAAGCTCGAAGGCTTGTTCTGAAGTTCAGTCAAAATGCTTCAATATACTAATCAGAAGATTTTATTAACAAAATGCTACCTTTTTGCGCCTTAATTCATTAAATTGGTGATAAATGAGCTTCAATTATTCTTTTAACACTAATTTTTCTCTTTTATTTAGCACGGCACCTGCGCCGGTACCAGCCTAGCACCGGCCCTGTGCCGGTGTTTAGGCACCGGCGCCGGTGCCGGTGCCCAGGACATCACTAATATATATATATATATTAGAGCTGTGCCGGTTGCCAGGCTGGCCCCGGCACCGGGGCCGGGGCCAATGTTAGAGTTGATTATAATGTAGAAAATTGATAATGTTTTGGGCAGATTTACCTTCAAACTCAATTTCAAACAAACCACAGATCTTGCTAATTCAAATCTTTATTTCACTATGTCAGATTGGTGCAAATTTCTAGTTAATAATCAAAATTGACATATTTTAAATTGCAATTCATATAGACGAGCATTTCCAGCTTGCTTGGTAGCAGACAGCTACGTCTATCAGAACAAATAGAATAATAAGCCTAAAAAAGTGCAAAGTAAAGCACATTGAAAAACGCATCCAAGTCAGAGGAGTTAAATCCATACATGGGCAGCTCAAAAATTCTAGGGGGTCCAACATTTTTCAAAGTCAAAAAGTGCCTGATAATATATGGTAGAGCAGAAAAAAACACCGTTTTCTCGCGTCTCTCAAATGAGCTATCCATTAGCATCAAAAAACCGCAGAAAAACAAAAAATTCTGAAAATCAATTTCTGGGGGGTCTAGCGGATTTTGGGGGGGGGGAGAATGAGAATTCTGGGGGTCTGGATCCCCCGATGCCCATGTTCTGTTATATCTTGTAATCCGAGCAAATATTAACGCTTGACGTGCATATCTACAAGCAAGAATATATGCATAGGTACATTACATATAAGGAGTAGGGCAGGGTCGTACTATGAGTATGGTAAAGCACGCTATTATTGGCCCCGGCCAGGCTCCGGCCCCGGCCCCGGCACCGGGGGCCCAGGCCCCGGCCCCGGCACAGCTCTAATATATATATATATATATATATATATATATATATATATATATATATATATATATATATATATATATATATATATATATATATATATATATATATGTGTATATATATATATATACACATGGGCGTAGGCAGGGGGCGGCCGCCCCCCCCCCCTTAGCCCAAAAATAATTTTGGAAAGGTAAGGAAATGCATGAAAATTGGCATCATTTTATCGAAAATTCTCAAAATTTTCGGCGCTTCGCGCCGTAGAATCATAATTTTCGTTAATTTAGGCCCAAGCGCGGCCAAAAAACGTCATTTTTTATAGCTTATTAGGAGGAAATAAATTTTTTTCGAAAAATTTGAATTTAATGAGCTTAACGGATAGAGCATGTTCGCAAACGTCAGAAAATGAACTTTATTTGGCGCCCCGGCGAACATATCCCTTAATATAGGGTCACCAATTTCGGACCGCCCCCCTTAACAAAAATCCTGCCTACGCCCATTATATATATATATATATATATATATATATATATATATATATATATATATATATATATATATATATATATATATATATATATATATATATATATATATATATATATATATATATATATATATATATATATATATATATATATATATATATATATATATATATATATATATACTCAGCATTTAAAGATGGCCGAAAGCGCCCAAAAAACACCGAAAAACAGCCAAAAAATACAATTTTTCCAAAAATCGGGGGGGAAGGTTCATAATTTTTTCTGACTTTGAGGGGGAATAGCAGGGGATCTCCCATACCCCCTGCTACATGTCTGATTGTACTATATATGCATTGCATAAGTACAAAGACGTGTACCGACTGATGATTTTGCAGCTGTTTGTAAAAATAGGGCATCAAATTATCGGCTATTTCAGGTCTCATGCGATGTTGATAGTTTAGAACAGAATGGGCGAATTGATTGTTGATCAGGCGCTCGAAAAGGCTGATATCCAAGCTATATTTTTTCGCCAATTCGAAAACCGCCGGATTCGGACGCAACTGTTGGTGGTCGCCTACAGAAGGACTCATATTCAAAGAGTTCATTTTTCTTAAAATGTCATTCAACGCGATTCCACGAATAAGAACGGACTCTTTACAAAAACTAGCGTTTTTTGACCATTTTTAGACGCTTTTTCGACAGTTCTGGCATACATGTACCAGGGGGGGGGGTGGTCGACCCCCCACCCAAAGTCGGAAGTCCCCACATCCCCAGAAAGTTTTCGACCCCCCTCAATTTTTGGAAAAAAATTGAATTTTTTGGCCGGTTTAGGCGTTTTTTGACCAAAAATAATGGGTCATTTACCCCCCCCCCTAAAAATGGCCGGACCCCTCCCCCAATTTTGAGCCATTACATGTATGAGTTCTGGCTAAAAATTGAAAAATTACACCCGCTTGAAAATGGGCGACTAGCCTCCCACCGTAAATTCTGAGCTATTACATATGTACATACGTGTCTGAATGTAATGACAACTTTATGCATTTTTTCAATAAACAAGGGCTACAGAAATTTACGTGAAATTGTCTTACTGTAAAATACCGAAAAACAACCACAACTTTTGCGGTCATTTTTAAACGCGCCAACACTCAGTTATTATTATTATTATTATTAAAATGAAATCTAGTTCTGTCACGATGTAATGTTAAGCACCTATGAGGATGACGTGTTGACATCCGGCGCTCAAGCTCGTAGTGATATGAGATTCTAAAACTTCGGCCGCTTCTTCGACAATGACGATGCGTGGCTTAACTAAGTTCAGAACCGCTTGATATTTCGCCGCACCGGTAGTTGTCATGCCTGGATTGTTGCAATGGAATGATAGAAATTATTTTTATTTTAATTATTCTTAATTAACGAAGTACATGTTATTAAAATTATTTACGGTAAAGAAATTGGAATGCAAAAAAACTAGTATTCTTGCACGTTATGTAATACACTGTAAAGATAGACACACCAATTTTTCTAGTTTTCGAACAAATATTGACAAATACCTAATCTTCCACTGAAAATAGGAGCTAATGTAGCTGTCTTTCATTCAAAAAATTTTAGAAGTTAGATCGAAAAAATATTGTTTACTTCATATCAAAAAACATTTAAAGAGAAACATTAAATGAAAATTAGCGATAAGCAGGAGGAACCTACAAAACTGTTCGCGGTTTTGTACCAATTTAAGTAGTTGGACTGAATGATACACGAATATGCTAGCTGCTGTCTAACACGATTAGTGCTAATCTTAAAAAGTTTTCAATTTTGTGCGAGAATCTCCGGAATTTTTCTTTTTTGGTTGCTTCTGCAACTTTTTACACACAGTTAATTATACACAAAGTGCTTTCCATTCTAAGTATGGAACAAAATACAGTCGAACACGGCTATAAGACACCTTGGATATAAGACTTTTCGGCTTATAAGGCGCAAAAACCTCTGGTCCCAATCATCGATAATGTATCAAGATATATGTATTAGAAACTCGCCTATTAGACACTCGGCTATTAGACTATAAAACGCGGCTGACCTGCTCCCATTGCATATATTTAATACATATAAAGCAAGGTCTATAAGAAGCACGGCTATAAGACGTGGGCTTATTGGCTTTAAGAAGCTACCACTTCAATTAATCGAAAAATGTCTGTGGTCAAAGGTGAATTTGGTACAATTTGCGTGAAGTACAATGTGTGAGAGTATTGCGGAAATACGTCATGACGCTCGAGAACTCTAATGGTCACTGAACTCCTTATTTTTAGTACGTTTTTTCGAGTAGATCATAGCGTTGCTTACAAGACACGCTCGGCTATAAGACGCACTTAAACCTGGTCCCAAGGGGTGTCTTATATCCGATTTCGACTGCACGTACTTGTTGACTGCCACCGTTGTATAAAGGATAATTATGGGGATTTTCAGACAATTTCAAACAAAAAAAACCCGGACTATAAGAAACAGGGACCAAAATTCATCAACTGTTTCAACGCGTCGATGTTAAAAATCAAGTGTCGGGTTAGAAGTTTTAAAGGAACTTTAATAGTCAGGCAAAGCACGCAGAAAAACTCTGAAATCTATGTACAAATTCTAAAAGAACAAGTAGAAAAATTAATTAAGGCGACACTGACGTCAGAAACAGACAAAAAATCGATATTTTATGCGGAAACCATATTTCAACGCTTATACCAATCTGACGCAGCTTTAGCTCAATAAGGTTTTCCGGCTGCCCTCTTCCCCAGCATACATAGGCACAAGGTCAATGCAGGGTCAAGTGACTTGACCCTGGCGGCTGAGCGAAGGTCGAAATCGATGAAAACTGAAAAATTTCTTTGAACGTGCTTGAAATTAACAAAAAACTGTGGAATAGCGTAGTTCTAACGCTATTTTAGCATTTATACGAGTATTTGAGGTCATTTGGGTCCAAAAAAGCTCAATTATCCACCCCGCCTTCCCAGATCAACCATGCTATGCATCTATGGTAATGACCATACATGGACAGCACCAAAATTCTGGGGGAGTGAGCTTGATTTTTCAAAGGTCAAAAATGGTGATATGCGTAAAAACACCATTTTTCAACGTTTGTCATCGAGCACTATCTATTGGCATCAACTAATTGCGAAAAAACACAAAAAAAATCTGGGGATATTTTGGTTTCTAGGGGGAAGGTATACGGCCTTCTGTAGGGGTGCATACCCTGCTCCCTACCCCCCCTCCCCCACGCCCACGAGTGGTCATGACCAACCCGCAGGTTCCAGGGAAGTCTTTGATCCTAAAAAACCTGAGCGTGCCCATGTATGTTCCCCAGTATACACTTTTCGTCTCAATCAGGCATGCTGGTGGCGATAGGTACATATATATAGATCTGATAGTCTGGCTGAAAGATCCCAAAGACTGCAAAATTTGAGAATTTCTCGAGTAAGGTGAGACCAATAGAGACCAAAAATGGATAAAAATCAAAATTTCCTCACTAACGTACTTGAATTAGAAGAGAAACTGTGAATTAAGGAAGCTTTTACGCTATTTCAGCATTTACGTTAATATCGAGGAGTGTATCGCGCGCGAAGCAACGAACACCAATTCGATACTTCCGCTAACAGTTTGCCGGAATTTTTTTACAGGCATCTCAATTTTGCGCAGGAGGACCAGAAATCTATTAACGCAAGAAACTTAAAGTTAAATACAGTATGTAAAAGAAATAAAACAAAACGCTAATAGAAGCGAATTTGGCGAAAAAACCAAAAAATGCAAAAAAGATTAACAAAACATAAAAAGCAATGCAAACCAATGACTAAAGCATCGCGAAAAATCTGTTCCTTTTCTAAGACGCTCATTTCTTGCAAACGCCTCACAGCCTTTAAATACCGCTCCTGCAACTGATCGATTTGCGCGTTGCAATGATTGATATATTTTTGCATCCACAAAGCGTACAATCGCCAACGGTCGTGCAATTTCAAAGTCCAAGCAGATTGCACGTTTTGAGCTTGTTGCTCGGAAATTGGCTTGGTGCCAACGATTAACGACCAAATACTATCGGGAATAGGCACTCTGGTTTTAGTCCCGCCGACTTCCTACAGTAATTAAGCAAGCGTGAACGAAATGGTCTGCCATTCTTCGGTGAGGGGAATCAAAAAGGGCAAAAACGAACCTAAAAATGGCCAAGGAACCTACAGTTTGGCCAAAAAAGTCGGAGGGGAAGAGTGAAAAATTACAAATTTAGCGGCGGAAATAAGCAAAGCGTTTACGACGTGTCCTTTAGCTGGATTTTTTGACACCCCGCAGAATGGCTGCTGATCGTGGATGATCCTTACCTTTCCAGAACTCGTGATTTTCAAGAAATTTCGAAAAAATTAGTTGAAAGTGCTATACAAAGTTTTTCAGCGATCTGTTCGTCTCAAGTGTCAAATTTTTGGCGCTTCGCGCCACAGACTCAATTTCGGTCAATTTGATCAAATTTTTCTGATATTTTTCGAAATTTTTATCTTGTAAAAGACGAGCTACGACCAAAACATCGAAAAAGAGTGTTTCTGACGTACTATGTGTATCTATGATTTTAGCACCCAAAAATATGGCATTTTGTAAAGTTTTTGAGGCAGACCACAAGAATGCCTACGCTGTTAATCATACACGCACACGGTCCAAGTTCTGAGAGGAATGAACCAAGCTTCCTTTGGGAGGGGGGATAAATGATTAATTTTTATGGCTAGTTAAGGCGCTAAAATGATGAGCTTATGTTGATTTCTTAGATATTTCTTTTCATTCCTTACCCCCTCCTCATAACCCGTAAAAATGCTTTAATTCGTTGAATTTTAGTCTTCTTGAATATTCGTGATTAACTTTGCACAAAAACAAATGATAATAAAAACGACAGAATGACTTGGACAATCAAATATGCGCAAAATAATGGACAAAAAATGTTTGAATGAATGAATGGACAGAGTATTACTCAAAAAATACCCCAGATCATACTGCTGAGTGCTGGGCATCGTTTGGCGCTGTTTCATCATTCCAACAATAGGTTTTGGTCCGAAAATGGCCTGAGGGGGTATGCCTGTCAAAAGTTCTGGCAGAGGGGGTTCCCTCAACCCGCTCCCCAGTGCAGATGTGTGCCGTACAAGTATGGTGATAAGAAACAGATGCATTCCTTGGCCCTCTTTGTGCGTAGACAAGAGCTGCACTGCAGCAATTTGTTTACTGGGGCCAGGTCTCGGTATAGCTCAAGTATAAACGCACCTGAAATTGAAGGTTATCGCCACCCAATCGCTCCAGCAATCGGCTCAGCTCGCCTTCGCGATCTTCCCACTCAGTGACGTCATCGTCATCAAGCTCACGATTGTTGTTCTCACAATCGTCGATGGCCAAAGCTCTGCCCAAATCCGGAGCCGCAGGTTCGGCAATGGGGTCGTTGGCCGCCGCCGGTTCAGGCTTCCTCCCCTTTCATTGTCGTGTATCTGAAATCACTAGGTGCGCAAGGTCAAACTTAAAGGGAGCAGGCACGTATCTCCGAAGGGAGGGAATAAGGGGGGGGGGGTGCGGACCACCGTTTTTTTGTATTCGGCAAAGATTTTTCCCGATGTACAAAGACTTTTCGGGACCGTCTTTGTACATGTACAAAGATTTTTGGGAAGACAAAAAATTGCAAAAAAGGTGTGAAACTCGCAAAAATTATAAGCGCTTCGCGCCGAATTGAGTAATTGTGTGTTCTATATATCTTTATATTGGCAAAAATTGCATTTCAAAAGGAAAAATGTCAATTTTTTCGGCGCTTCGCGCCGTTTTAGGCGATTCTTAGTGATTTTGCCCTTAGAGACCAAGAAATTGGCTAAAATACACTACCAAAAGTCGAACAACTCTGTTTTTACCACACTAAAATCGCGGCTGTACCATATTAAAGTACTCCGAAATTTGTGTGTACAACATGTACAGAGATTTTTATGAACACAATAACTGTAAAAAGGTGTAAAATTCCACAAATTGTTCGGCGCCGAAATGAGTATTATTTGTCCTATATATCTTCAAAATGGCAGAATTTGCATTTAGAATGAAAAAATGTCAATTTTTTCGGCGCTTCGCGCCGTTTTGAGACAATTTTTAGTAATTTTTGGCGTCAGAAACACAGAAATTGGCTAAAATACACTACCAAAGATCGGAAATCCAGTTTTACCACACTAAGATCGCTACTGTACTATATTAGAGTACACAAAAATTTGCATGTACAAAATGTACAAAGACTTTTGGGGACCATCTTTGTACATGTCCTTGTACAAAAAAACGCTGGTTCCGACTCCCCAAAATTGAGAAAAAATGAAAAAATAGGACTTTCTAAACGTTATTTTGTGATATTTTAGGCCTTTTTGGGCTTAGTCCCCTCGAAAATAGGTGTTGGTCCCCCCAAAATAGGACGGCCAGCAACGTGCCTGTCAGGGAGGGGTGTAAATCAAAATGTTGGATATAACTAAGCACCTTGTAAAAGATGATTTAACAGCGAAAAACGATGGTATCGCTTCGAAACGATCGTTTATGAGCATTTATGCCAAATTCTTTTTGAACTCACTAACTTATCCTTAAAGCCTTTTTGGACCAAAAATAGCTATGTATATAGCCCTTTTTGAATTCAGAAAAATTGCAATAAATTCATTTTAAGTTAAAAAAACTGCTACAAATAAAACATTCCTGAACTCACTCGGTATGTTTTTGAGTAAAAAAAGAAGCTTTCTGAGCCGAAAAAGGGCAATATAGAAATTTTTTCAGCCGAATAGTTATTTGTATAGCTATCACTTTTTTAAAGCTAAGGAGGAATGATGGGGAGTTATGTATACCCCGCCTCGCTCCACATGCTCGTATATGGAAAAAGGACCATACAAGATCTTGGGCCCCCAAAATTCACAATTTTTCGAAGAAAATCGTAGAAAACGTCCCGCTTTGAGCGATTTTCTATCTTTTAATTCAAAAGTGTGTCCAGCGCCAAAACGCCATTTTAGATTACATTCTCTTGAATTTTTCTCAAAATTTCTCATGTTTATCGTCTAGGAACACTCGTTTTTTTTGTACGAGACAAAGATTTTGAGGCTCGTACAAAGATTTTTCGGAGCCATCTTTTGTACAACGTACAAAGACTTTTTGGGGCAAAGTAATAGTAATTTTAACGTTTTTTTGGAGTATTTTTTAGCAAAATTTCTAAAAATTTTCGGCGCTTCGCGCCGAGTATCATAATTACATTCTATTTAGCTCCAAGCGCGGGCATTTAACACTCCAAAATCTATCTGTTAGCATCTTTGTACAGATTGAAGTATCTTTTACATCTATTTCTACTGTTTTATAAAGATTTTATGCAGAAAAAAGAACTATTAAACAACTTTGCACTGTTTTCTGCCGTTTGAAGATAGAATTGACTCTTTTATCTTTGCGTTGCATTAAATTCATAAGCAAATTGGTGTCTATTATGAGATTCAGTCAGCACATTGCAACCGCTTATTATTTATTTGAGTAACAAAAGTAATTTTGACTTGCTGAGTCGAATTTTATGTGTAATTTCAACCTAAGACTCATGAAAATTTTGGCGTTTCGGGCCAAACTAATATAACCAGTAAAATTTAGGACAAAGTTACACCTTTTGCGAAGAGTGCGGGTCACGGATAACAATCTAGTAGTACGTAAAAATGTGTACATTCAATTGCATATCTATACGTTATATGTACAAAAAAATTTTCGCTCGTACAAAGACTTTTCCGGAGATCTTTGTACATGTACAAAGAGGCTCGTACAAAAAAAAACAGTGTCTAGGCAGATAAAAAAAATTTCAGAAAACGCTTAAAAAATATGTTTTTGATTAGACACGTATACCTATCTCTGGGGGAATGAGGGTAGTTCGGACCCCCCAAAATTCAGCAAAATATGATTTTTTAAACGTTATTTTGTGCTATTTTTGGCCTTTTAGGGCTTAGTCCCCCCAAAATTGGTGTTGGTCAACCCCAAAATAGGACGGCCAGCTACGTACCTGTTTTTGATGCGAATTTATCTTTTTTTAGCTCATACAGGCAGCTCAGAAAAAACTTATGGCTTCAATCTACCCAGAATTACCAAAGTCTGCATATACGTATGTACATAGCAATAAGTAATAATTTGTTCAAAGGACGAAGGAAAGCGAATAAGCCTAATACAAAGCAAACCGTATCATAAATCCACTGGAAAGCCAAGCCATGGCAGCTGGCGCATCGTGGTTATTTTGCTGTAAAGCGAATAAGGCGTCCTCGAGCGGTACGCCATACTGGCCCATAGAATCAATGGCTTCCAAAGGAGGCATACTAGCCAAAAGATGGCCCTTTTCGTACAGGTGAGGGTCGTTGTAATACAAGGTAAGTATTTCGAACGCACGCTGCGGGTCTCCTTGTGCGGCTAACAAAGCGTTCGCGCACGCTATCTACATAAATCAGCGCACAGATAAGGAGATAACCCAGACATGTAACAGGGAGGAATGGAAGGATCACCGCCCACCCAAAGTTTGTTGTCCCCCATCCCCCAAAAGTCAGAAAATTTTGGAACCACCAATTTTTGAAAAACTTGCTATTTTAGGCCGTTTTCTGGCCAAAGATTGGATACCCCCTGCCCTGAAAATGGCCAGGGATCCCCTCCAGATATTTCGAGTGACAGAGCTCAGGTACACACGGTCATGATGGCCACTGAGTGGAATGGAGGATTCAAACTACAGTTATGTTTATTAGGTAAATTAGCTCGAAATAGCTAGAAAAAAATATTTTGGGCCGAAATCACCCGACAGTTCCTAACTTTCGGATCCTTCAGCGAGGGAGCAATTATCCCCCCCACTCCACGCTCAACCTTCCCTATGTGCACGTATATATGATACGGGAGGTTCAACAAGCAGTTGGAGTTATTTACCACGCCAAAATTAACTTCTGGATAAAATTTTGCAGCCTTTGACCAAAACATACATACATTGTTGATATTGTAATAGCGTAAAGGGGGACATCCTCTTAAAAACATTCCGGGCAACGAATGACATTTTAAGTGGTAGAAAACGCACATCCTGATCACCGATTGCTAGATGACCCATCTAAAATTTCATACCTCGTTGACCACAACACATTACTCAAGGGTAGTTTTTATGTACAAGGCACACAGGAACTTCCCTCCATTTCCTACCCAAAAACTGGTCGACAAGCTGGTCTAAAATTTTGAGCCATTTCATATCCAATACATGGCACACGATAGGAAAGGGGGATCTCTCCATCCTAAGTCAGTTGTCCGCCTCCTCATCCCTGAAAAGAATGAGATTTTCACCCCACCCCGCGACTCCTTCACAAAAACTTGCATTTTTGGGCTATTTTCGAGTTTTCGTATCTATTGGCCATACGGTGCTCGCCATGAAAGTTGACACTCCATCATTATCAGATTAATCTTAGATGATGCGTCACGAGCGCCGCGCTTTGTCCATTATTCTCTATCAACTTGGATTTTTATTACAGCATATTATCCTGTATCATGCCGCTAATGCGACGACGAATTCAGCTATTGATAGCGTCAACTAAAAGAAAGCGCGCACGTAAATTTCGCGGCGCTTCCTTTTTGCCAATGCTATTAATAGCATCAATAAAACGAAGCGCGCACGTGAATGGCTTTGAACATGCACGTGAATGCCGATGGATCCAACGCCATTCACGTGCGCCATTCGCTTACTTGATGCAATCAATAGCTAAATTGCTCCGTCTGCGTCACCGCATTAGCACCATGATACAGGATAATATACTGTAACAAAAATGGAACAAGTTGATAGGAAATAATAGACAAAACGCGGCGCTCGCGACGCACCCCCTATTACTAATTTGACAATGATGGTGCGTCAACTTTCATGGCGAGCATTGTATGTTTCCCCGAAAATGGTCTAAGAAGTTAATTGAGCAGGGGGATGGGGAATGGGATGTCCGACCTTAGGTGGGGGTCCCCCGAACCCCCTTCTTACGCGTACGGCCTTAATTGTAGGTCCGTATAGTCGTTAGGTACCTGACTCATGCCCGTGTGGTACATTACGTATCGCAACGAATCCAAATCGACGGGCAAAGGTCTGACGAATGCCCTTTGCTCGCTACTCAACCACATTTTCACCAAATCCGTGTCGGACAATGGCAAACGATTGGCGTTTTCGACAATCTGACTCAGCAATCGTTTGTCGGCTACTTTGGCCAAAGCTTCGTAATTCAGAACGCAGCTATTGAGCGAAGCGACGTTTTTTGATAGCGTTGTCATGTTGACATTCAACGCCACTTTCAGGCGCCTTATTTTATTCATTTCTGTTTATGTGTACAATGTTCATAATGACGAGTAATCGATGAAAGCGGAAAAAGCGCTAACACAGAGGCACGCATCTCTGGGGGCAATGGGGGGGGGGGGGTGGGGGTTCGTCCCCCAAAAATTCAGAAAAATCTAAACAATATGACTTTTTAAACGTTATTTTGTGCGGGCTTAGTCCCCCCGAAAATTATGTTGGTCCCCCAAATAGGATGGCCAGCTATATTCGTGTTCGCTGACAGATAGGAAAGAAAATAAATTAACAAGTATTATATAAACAAACAAATAAACCGTACGTGAGCAAGGTAGAAGTGGCCGGAGGGGGTGAAATGCAGAAATGATCATATAGCAAATTGTGGTAACGTTTTTGTACAAGGTCTCTTTACATGTGCAAAGACGGTCCCTAAAAGTCAATGCACATTCTGTACACGCAAATTTCGAGATAATATAATATCGCGCAGTAGCACCCGATGCGCGGTAAACCAGTTTTACCGACCCTTATTAGTGAAGTTTTGCCAACTTATGGGTTTCTAGTGATTGAAAACACAAAAATTTATCAACGGCGCTTGCGCCGGAAGATTTTGATATTTTTACCGTTTTCAGGTTTAATTTTCGCTTTTTTCTGCAGTAATCTCAAAAATTGTCTTGCCGCACCTTTCGTTTTCTCAAAATCGCCTGACGTTACCTGATTTTCCAAAACCTACCCCATATGTTTGTCCACGTGTGAAAGGAACGAATTAAATAAATGAAGATGCCAAATGAATGAAATTAGAAATAAATATTAATAAACCAGATGAATGCCCACGCCCACGCATATGCTCGCATACACAATTACTGGGATAAAATCCTGCATCCGGATTTTTTTAATAAGCTGCGAACGCGTATTAGGATAGTTAAAACTGTAATGATTGCTCTACAATAAGGATTTTGGGCTGATACGCGTGCATGCACGCATATATACGATATAGTATACATATTACAATGCGTGTACAACATACATGCACGTAGGGGGGTGAGGGATGGGGTATTTACCCCGCGGATGCGTCAGACAGACAGGTATTGTCCGGCGATTTGGAGCTGACAGAACATTAAATGCATCATTTTTAAGGACAGAAGATGTAAAATTCTTCCGACCTTTCGCACCGGATTCATAATTTTAGGTACTTTTTACTTAAAAAGCGCCCCGAAATTGTTTCAGATCATCTGAAAGATTTTAGCGCCAAACGGTTCAAATTCTATATTTTTTGTATTAAAAACGATACAATGCAGTCAAAACGGACTAAAAATGCTTAAAAAAGCAGTATAACGAAGTAAAAGCACGTTATATAGGCTCTTTTGACCAATTTCGTCATTTGACTAGCAAAACAGCTAAAAGGTTAAATTGAATGGTCTTGATCTGGGATTTACTCCCTCCCCCGCCTCCTGCCGACCCTGACCTTGTGTATCTACGATTTAATATGTGTACATACTGTGTAATCTATCCAAAAAGACCGATTGGACCAGAAGTAGGCACCAGACAAACATATTCTGACGATAGTCATCCATAGCTTACAAACTTTCGTCCTAAGCTCAAATATACAAATAATCGTAAATTGTATGCCTCGACTCCACTTTACACTTTTAAAGAATAGCCGCCCGATACGATTTGCATTGATTAACTCCATCCCCGGATTTCGTACGCTGAATAATTGACGATTCCCGAAAAGTTCATAAGCATTGTGAGCTATGTAGCTAATACATATGTATGTATGTAGAAAAAATTGAACTTACGATATCGCACCGTTCCGTCCAAATGCACGTGCGAATAGTCAAATTGCCGTAACAAGTATTTTTCCATATTGGGATTTTTCGATCGACCGCCTATGCGAATCATTTTATCGCCGACGTAGGGCACCAAGCCTTTAAACGAAAACTTCATCTACAGGGTGGCCCATAAAAAGGGCTGCTTTTCGATTTAACAGGTCATACCCTTTTTTATTATTGATATCAATATTATTATTATCATTATTATCATAATATTTATAGTATCTAGCATTTTAATTCGTTCATTTATTCATTTACATAATTAATTTTTTCTTCTTTTTTCATAATGAGAGGCAGTCTAGCCGCCTAGACTGGTGCCGCTTCCTCTCTGATGACCTCGTCTGTTTATATGAATTTTTACGAAGTTTTGTTTATAATCCTGCCTACTTTTTCTGTTTCATTTAAACTTTTGCGCCTCGTAAAACATGCAACCTCTCATAATATAATTTTGTAGGTACACTTGTGCTATTTCACGCGTCCTTTTTGTTTCTTTCTTACTAATAGCATGCTGGACTTCTAATTCTGTCTTTCTTTCTTTTCCTTTTTTTATTTTTATTTTTTCTCTTTTCATTTTATTTAGTATTTGTTTTTTTATTTATCTATTTATTTACTTATTTATTTTTCCCCACATTTTCTTTCTTCTTTCTTGCTTCTTTCTCGCATTGATGACTTCTTACTATTTCGGCTGATGTAAAAATGAAACTTTAAGACCGACTGCATTAGGTAGAAAAAAGTGTATTCTTTCATACCGTGTAGAAAATTTTGGCCTGAACTCAACGTTTCGGGCGCTACCACGGTTCGTTTACGCCCTACTTTAATATTGTTTAAATGACACATCAATTTGCGACTTCATTTGACGATACATACCTAGAACATTTTGCGCTTAGTAGGACGCGCATCTACTCTGGGGCTTGAAACATTGCATTAATTAATTTTTTAGCTGCATATTTTGTCAAACAAGGATACCCATTATGCGTACACACAGTAACGTGATACAATGCAGAAACTCTGGGGTTTATAGAATGTCATAAGGGGGTGTGAATGAATCGCCGTAGCGCATGGATAACTGGCAGCTGGCCAAAAACTTAACGCGGTTTTAACAAACGCATGTTTATCTATCTAATGCAGCTAGTCATAAAATTTTAAGTCAATAATTGCTTATGATGTAAACTCGGGATGTAGCCTTTTTGGGCCACCCTGTATAATCTACTGTATGAGATAATTTTCCTTTCGCATTTAATTTTTAAACAACACATTGCACTAAATCTGGTTTCAAACTGGCAGGCCATACCAAAATCTACGCGCTGATGTATATACGTACGTTTAGGCAGATCGTATAATCGCCACGACATATAAGTAAATCTGTTTTTGTTGAAGAATTGAAAAGAAATTTCTCGAATTTCCTGTAGAGTAAAGTTTAAAGTCACCATGCCACGCGTCCAGGAGTCGCTGAAGGAGAACCTACGTATGTACTTCAAATCGCATCATTTTCATTCACTTAGACTTTTAAAATATCTCTTTCACACACCTTCCAAAAATTGATCCAAAGCATGATTCGTAAAGCAAACGACCAATATTGGTGTTTCCTTTCCATCTTTCCTGCGCCAATGGCGTTTATTCGCAAGCAATATCTGCGAGATGGAATGAATTAAATAAATAAAATTAAAATAGAATAAAATGAAATCCAAAAAATAAATTGAAAGGTAAATTTAAGGAGGACGTCAGTCAGAGGAACAAAATTTTGAAATCACAACCGAACATAAAACTTGCAGACTTAATTCACAGAGCGATTTATCCGTAAGATAACTAATAATGCATACATCGATATGTAGATCTTTCGCACCTACAGCAACATTTAGAAACTACCTGGGTACACAAGCACTAGGCACGTATTTCTGCGGGGAATGGGGGTTCGCACATCCCCCTAATTCAGGAAAATCGGAAAAATAGGACTTCTTAAACGTTATTTTGTGCTATTTTTGACCTTTTTCGGGCTTAATTCCCCCAAATTAATGTTGGTCCCCCCAAAACAGGACGGCCAGCTACGTGCCTGACAAGCACAAGTTCTGGAACCGCAGGGAGTTATATACATACATCGACCAATTAAAATTTTTCAGTGCAATAGTGCCTTAAACGATAGCGAATACTGGAATGAATTTTGTATGTGTCTTGCATCTTGTTTTAAGTCACTTCTATAGGCTGTTCAACAGGTAAAGCGCAAAAAGGTACACATGTATCGTATAACGTATATAACGGTTTGATATTTTGAGTGGGGGTCTTCGGCCATTTTTAGCGGGGGTTGATGGGCAGCACCAAAATTCTGGGGGGGTGTGCAAGATTTTTCAAAGGTCAAAAAATGGTCTTAAACATGGTAATAGGCGAAAAACACAATTTTTCAACGTTTCTCATCGAGCTTGCGAAAAATACAAAAAAATTTCAAAAAATTAAATTCCGGGGGGGGGGTATTTTAGTTACTGGGGGAGGTGGTATTCGGTCTTCTGGAGAGTGTATACCCTCTATAACCACCCAATCCACGTGTGAGGAGGGGTAAATGACGTTGAAGTTTTGGCCAAAAACACGTAAAAATGGCCAAAAACGCAAACGCTATGTATGTGTATCTTAACACGACTTCTACTTGTGTCATCAAAAGTGATGCACAAAACGATCGATAATAAGCTCAAAATTCATTTAGCTGTGATTGAGAGCACGACATCTAGTGAGGAGAGCAATATTCTGTAAGCAAGTGGGTCATTCCATGTCAAGTGATCAAAGACTCCCTGCATGACCCTCACAGATTTTGATAGAATTTTATATATAGGATCTCACATGTCTTAAACGAACTTTTTCAATTTTCAGGTCTGCCTGGAATACCTGTGGAGATACATATAGCCACTTGTTTGACCCCATACTGCTACCACGTACAGTATGAATGTGATATTCTGGTGACTTTGAGATAATAAATCTCCCTGTCTGTTTTTTCAAAAGAAATAAAAGTAAGCTACCTTGTACAACTTTTTGAGTTTTATCAAAGGAAACTATAAACAATCCTTTCGCAGCGTTTTTTAAGTGTATAAATTTGTGTAAAGTCGGCAAAAAATTGCATATGAAAAATATTCAATGTTTGACACTGCATTACTACCGAAGTATATACTTGTGTGATGAACATGAGATAGTAAGAAGTCATCAATACGAGAAAGAAGCAAAAGAAATAAACAAAAAGAAATAATGAGGAGAAAAATGAAAAAATAAATAAATAAATAACCAAGCAAATATTTAAAAAAAGAAGAAAGAAAGACAGATATAGAGGTGCGTGAATCATGCTATTAGTAAGAAAGAAACAAAATACACACGTAAAATAGCACAAGTGTACCTAAAAATAATTATATTATGAGAGATTACATGTTTTATGAGGCGCAAAAGTCTAAATGAAACAGAAAAAGTAGGCAGGATTATAAAACGAAAATTTACATCAAAAACGTAAGGAAAAGGAAGAGGAAAAAAGAAGAAGAAGAAGAAAGGAAAAAAACAAAGCGTAGAAGAGGAAAGAGAAGAAAAATCGAAAATCATAAATAGACGAGGTCATCAGAGAGGAACTAGGTTGCTACAGTTTCGTGCCTTTAATCCTCTGACTGTCACTGCAACCTAGCGGCACCAGTCTAGGCGGCTAGACTGCCTCTCATCGTAAAAAAAGGAAAAAATTAATTAATTGAATAAATAAATAAACGAATTAACATTATAGATACTATAAATATTATGATATATAAAAAATAAACATTAATAGAGAATATATAAATAATTAAAAAATAAATGGAATAATAAATAATAAAAAAACCATTGTAAACCTACACGTGAAATGCTGCCGTAACTGGCCTGTTCAATCACGTGAGGAAACACAATGAGTAAATAGATAGCGAGAGCAAGACAGGAATAGAAAATCTACATCGATGTGCCCGAATACTATGAATACTATAATAATAGTAATAACATCAATAACAAAAAGAATATTCTAAAAGAAAGAAAATAAATAAATAAAATGAATAAAAATCATTGTAAACCTACACATGAAATACTGCCGTACCTGGCCTGTTCAATCATGTGAGGAAATACAATGAGTAAACAAAAAGCGTGAGCTAAGGCGGAAAAAAATAAAAATGTGGGATTGACGTGGGAACATGCCGACGCAACTACATACTCATATGATTAGCGTACTCTAATGAAAACCGAAGCTACTTACTAATACGGATGTCTTATGAAGCGCGTCTGGGAATGTGACGGGAGGCGCAGTGCAAACGCGAAGGAAAAATTCAAAATGTCGTTATTGGAAAATATAAAGTATTGTTGACGCATAATATTAACATATTGGCTTTGTTTACAGTTTGATTGACAGATTATTAAGGCGGATACAGAAAAACTATAAATTTCAAAAGGGTCTCAAGCAATTTTGAATATATGAATGCGCTGGATAATCAGAAAGGTTGCTATTGCAAAATTTGATGTATTTTTGGCGCATAATTTTAACGTTATAACCCTGTTTTTGCAATTTAACTAACAAATGATTCACGCGCGCTGTGAAAAATTCTGCTTTAGAGCAAAGACGTGCAAAACGATGTAGTTGACTTACAAAAACAGCATACAAAAAGACCTTTAGGTACGTTAGAGTCTGAAAAAGGAAAATTGACAATAGGAAATTGAAACTGTTCTCTTTTGTCGAAAATCGTGTAAGAAATCGGTTTCAATGTCAAAAGTGAAATAAGACTTTTTGTCCGAAGGAGAAGAACTCCAGTATGATTTGAAACCGTTAGTACATAAAAATTTATTCTTATCAAAAGGTTTCTCCAGGAAATCAAAAGAAGCGGAAATAAGTTCGTTTTGAGGGAGAGATGTGTAGAGTGTTGAAAAATCGAATGTATTAATCGATTTAATGTTTTTCATTGATTCTAATTTTTTAATGAAAGAAAATGAATTATTGATAGACCAAAATCTGTTAATTCGAGAATTTCTGAAAATTGCTTTACAATAGTTCTCCCAGAAACGACGGACTAACTTGAGGCCTTCGGTAATTAGCGACGATATGAAAGTAGTAGAACAATTTTTAGCCGAAGTGATAAACCTAGCTTTATAGGGAATTTTATGTAGTTTTGGAATCCAATACATGAAAGGTAGTTTTTTGTTAAGACGTTCTTCACAAACAGAGCTGGAAAACTTGGAAAAAATATTTTTCTGAAATTGAATATGGTCAAAGATAATGTTTTCTTCACGTAAATTAGATAAAATGTAGGTACCACTAGAGGGTAGGATGACGATGAAAAATAGCCCAATTCTTTACAAAGAACCGTTAAATAATGGTGCTTACATGTGATGACTAAGTTATTGCTAGCCTTATCTGCGACGGTAATGACAAAATTATCATGTAGATTTTTAAGTTTTTCTCTAACTATAGATTTACCGAGGAGAGAATTAGAAAAGGACGGAAAGTTTGATTTTTTAAGTCTGTGAATTCTTCGTGAAACGATTTGTTTTATTCGATTTTTCCAGTCAAGCAAGGAAAGAAGAGGAGCTTTTTCTCGCTTGGCCCAAGTTGTAACAAAATTATCGAGAGCATGAGAAATGTCATTTTCACAAACATTCCAATTTATGCGAGGAGTTTCACGAAAATTAGGACCTTTATTGAACAGAGAAATTAACTCAGGATCCCCAATGAAGTTTAAATCGCCAGTAATGACATGACCACATGGTTGATAAACATAAGCGGACGAGTGACAATGACAAGGCGGAATAACACCAGTTGATGAAAATTCGTCGATAACCTGTTTATAATTTAATATCCTAGATCTAATGGGTTGAGTTAAACGATATGTAACGATAGGAGGATCTTGACATTTGAAATTAGGAGGAATGAGCTTAGTAACGCATTTTGAATGAAAGATTGAGGGCAGGTTGATGATGTCAAAACCTTTATTTTTGAAAGTAAGTCGAAAAAAGTTAGGAGTATAATCAATTTTAGTGAGCGAGACGGGTTTATAGAGCCTATAGTAAGAAATAGCGGAAATTATGCCAAAACATCGTTTTTCATTGTATGAAAATTCATGGGTGGATAACGAAACAACGTTTTCACGTAAAGATTTCAGATTTTTTAGTGAAAGACCAAAAATAAGTTTGCGCAAATTGAATGTTCCATTTTCAGAATTTAATATTTTGCAACATTCCTCGAAAGAAGGGATTATAATTAATCTTAACGATGAAGGTTTTTCGCGGCCATGAATATCTCAGTACAACCTTGTTTTCGAGTCTGTACTTTAAACCTCCAATCTCATTCCATTAGTTTACAAAACAAGTGTAAAGTTGACATTTTTTGCAAAAAGACCAAAAATAGAGTAAATTCAGCAAGTTTTTACAAAAAACTTTATTCAGAAAACGCTTTCAAACTAATTTTATGCAGTAACTGACGTTGTTTCACGATAGCTTTGTTGAGTACCAGTTGATTCAAATCAATTCGTGTCAGCAAAGTTTCAAATGACACAAGCAATTTTGTAGCTGAAATTTCTGACACTGCCTGTTTAAGTTTGAAATTGTCTGAACTGTTTCGTGGTTGTTATGTTGCCTGTATTTATGACAACAAATGGTGGATCGGCAACATTGTTGAGGTCTCAATTGAACAAAATGATGCATTGATAAAATTTATGCATCCTCATGGTCCAGCTCTTTCGTTTAACTGGCCTGAAAGGCAACATAACTGCTGGGTTCTAGAGCAACACCTCATTTACATGCTCTCTGCCCCTTCAGTTACATCGTCTGGCCGGCAGTATCAATCTCCAGAAAATATTTTGAAGAAAGAAGCTCATAAATTTCACAGTTAAAAAGACTGATGCCCAGCTAAAATCAAAGTGGACCCTCATTTCGGCTTGGGAACCATATAAGATACCCACCTTAGGCTTGGGAACCTAGGATAAGATGCCCAATCATAGGCTTTGGAACCAGATAGATACCACCACAAGGCCTTGGAACCTAGATGAAGAAACCAAGTTCGAGGCTTGGGAACCTGGACAAAGTAGCCCACCCGTGGCTGGTATTGCACATCTATCAGGCGTGACCCCTATGACGATGGGGTTGCCAGTTCAAGTTCTAGACTGGTAGTGACAATGTCGCCATGGACCAACGCAATAGAGAAGTAATATATGTCACTGTAAAACTTTAAAATATACACCAACTACCCGGAAAATGACCAAAGTGCACGTTAAATATAGCTCATTGTTATGCCAACATCTCCCAACTTTGTCCCTTTTTTGGGCACTGTTAACCCGCGTTGGAAAATCAAATGCACTTTCCTAGGGAGTTTAAAACATGCTCTTTCTAATAAGATTGGTTACAAAGCATATTTAGAAAATAGTTCTTTGTAGAAGCTGGCTGAATTAAGCCAATTTTTAGCCTTTTTACAAAAATTGTCAACTTTACACTTATTTTGTAAACTAACGGAAATGAGGTTGGAGGTTCAAAGAATATATTCAAAGAAGGTTATACTGACATATTGTAGATATGTCAAATCTCATGTTTATCATGTAAGTACTTCAGGAGCTATACAGTGTCAAACTTCGAATATTTTTCATATGCAAATTTTTTTGCCGACTTTGCACAAGATTATATGCTCAGAAATGCTCAGAAAAAAACTGTTCATAGTTTCATTGAATAGAGCTTAAAAAGTTGTATAAGGCAGCTTATTTTATTTATTTTGAAAAAAACGGATGGGGAGATATAATATCTCAAAGTCGCCACGAATATCACAGTCACACCATACGTGGTAACAGCATGGGGTCAAACAAGTGGCTGTATCTCCACAAGTATTCA
The DNA here is from genome assembly GCA_036768485.1 of Mermis nigrescens. Classification (NCBI taxonomy): domain Eukaryota; kingdom Metazoa; phylum Nematoda; class Enoplea; order Mermithida; family Mermithidae; genus Mermis; species Mermis nigrescens. Next base: position 89,257 of record JAVLUZ010000821.1, on the reverse strand, counting down.
GATGGCAGACCTGAAACTTTTAACGAAGTTCGTTTAAGACATGTGAGATTTTATGTGTGAAATTTCATCAAAATCTGTGATGGTCATGCAGGGCACTTTTCAAAAATCTGATCACTTGACATGGAATGACCCAAGTGTAAGATTAAGATTCTTTGTAAGAGTGCACTAACTGTTCTCAAAACTAACTATTTCGGCATTTTCATAATTTGCGCGAAACACATCGCGTTTTTCATCGTTTACCGGTATGTATATCTCATTCTAGCAAAATAATATATACTATGTATATGTAAAAGTTTTTCGTAAAAAATCAAAATTTTCTGTAAAGTCAAGAGCGGAAAGGTGCGCAAGCTATCGGAATTAAGAAAAATTAGAGTACAGAAAAGTGTTATAAATTTACTTCTTCAGAGACCCATATACATATATTATATCTATGCAGCTACCTAAAAAATCATTCGTTTATATTGAAAATTCGGCAGAAAACTTTGAGAATTTCAACCGAGACATTGCATAAAACATCGGGATTTCGACCAAACAATTTTCTCAAGTAACAAAAAAGCTCACTTGTATTTATGAGAATAATAAGTCATCGAGGCTACGAAGAAAATAAATTAATGGCCAGTATTTCCAATGTTTAAAGATCACGATAATTGATGCCCAAGAATCATATAAAACGTCCCTATACATGTACGACGTATATAATGTATTGTTTATCTTATTGTCTAAGGTAGTTGTGAAGGAAGAACCGGCCGACCACTCGTTTTAACAGGCACGTAGCTAGCCGTCCTATTTTGGAAGGACCAACACCAATTTTTGGGGGACCAAGCCCAAAAAGGCCAAAAATAGCGTTTAAAAAACCTATTTTTCGCGATTTTTCTGAATTTTGAAGGGTCCAAACCCCTCCCCCATTCCCCCTGAGATACGTGCCTGAGGACCGGCCGAATACTCATTTTAAATGTGCTATTCCCCCGACTTTGCTTCTAAGAGCATTTGTGAATCTGGCACACAAGCGTAAGAGTCTTAGTTTGGACTATTATGCTATATTTAAAATGTCTACGATTAGGAGAAATATTAATGTTAAATACGGAATAATTAAATAAAAAAATTGAATTTATGCAAAGAATAGAGTAATATCGGCCGTTTAAACCTTGAAGGAACGTAAGTATCACTAACTTGTGCGATTTTGTAGCCGATAAAGGTTTTTCCAGTGCCCGGAGGTCCTTGAATAATGGCCAATTCGTGCGTCAACGCCAAACGCAGCGCAGCGTATTGCGAATCGTCCAACCCCAGCGCCTTGTTTGACGGCCAGGCGTCTGAATCTAATACGTTAACGTGCCGCCTAACAACAGACGTCTCTTTTTCGACTGCAAAAAAACAAATAAAAATATTTGTATACATATATTACACGGAAATACACGTAATGAGTAGATAGCATATAAGTAATAGGGGATCAGGATCCCCCACGCAAAGTTAGTTATCCCACATCTCCCCAAATCCGGAAAAATTTTTGACCCCCTCCGATTTTTCGGAAAAAATTGATATTTTTCGGTCGTTTTCAGGTGTTTTTGGCCAAAAATTAGAGATCATCCACCCCTCCCCCGACCCAACCTCTCCTAAAAATGGCCGGAGCGGGAGACCCCAACCAAAACTTCGAGCCGTTACATACATAACGGACGGAAAATAATGAAAATTGACATCTTTTGATTAGAAAATGTTAAATTTTGTATAAGTTTGTCTAAAGCGCGGCTAACAAGCGTCACTTTTCATAACCTATTAACAGAAAATAAAATTTTTTCCTTGAAAAAGGAATTTTATGAGCTTTATGGCTAAGCATGTTCGGAAAGGTCAGAAAATGCACTTCAGTTTGTGCGCCATCGAATATAACCCAAGATACACCAGTTTTGGACCCCTCGCGTACGCCCCTAAATGTATGTATATACAGTGCTGTGCTCGCAACGGAATAGAAACAATGAACAGCATAATGAGTTTATTTAGGAACACTTTCTCGCTTCCTAATTGCACGATTCCTAAAGAGTATCCTAACATGCTTTACTTCAAGAAAACGCTTCCTAAACACTTAGTTAGGGCCGTTTACGACTCAACGCCACACCTGGATGTGGGGAGGGGTTGGGGAGGTATGCATGCACCCCTCCCCGAGAAACCAAAATACCCCACAGAATTCAAATTTTGATATTTTTGTTTCTTTTTCGCAATTTTTTGATGCCAATGGATAGTGCTCGATGAGAAACGTTAAAAAAATAAACTTTTTTCGCCATGCCATCAATTTTATGGCCAATTTTTGACATTTGAAAAATCTTGCACCCCCAGAATTTTGGTGCTGCCCACGTATGCTCGACGCGCGTTCCTAAACAGACGCGTGATGGAGCACACGTGTGCTATCATCACGCATCTGTTTAAGAATGCGCGCTGAGTCGTAAACACTCTGACCTAAGTTAGTGTTTTTTTTTGCACAAGGTCCGTTTGTACTTGTACAAAGATGGTCCCTAAAAAGTCTTTGTACATTTCGTACACACAAATTTTTGGGTACTATAATATGGTACAGTAGCGATTTTAGTGTGGCAAAAACAGAGTTGTTCGACCTTTGGTTACGTATTTTAGCAATTTCTAGGTTTCTGATGGCAAAAATCAGTAATATTCGTCTCAAAACGGCGCGAAGCGCCAAAGAATTTGGCATTTTTCCTTTCAAAATGCAATTTCTGAAATAATAAAGATATATAGAACACACAATTGCTCATTTCTGCGCGGAGCGCCGAGAATTTTTGCGAATTTCGAACCTTTTTTGCAGTTTTTGTCTTCCAAAAAATGTTTGTACATGTACAAAGACGGTACCCAAAAGTCTTTGTACATCGCGAAAAATCTTTGCCGAATACAAAAAAACGAACGTGACCTAAGTGCTTAGGAATCATGCGTCTAGGAAGTGAAAAAGCGTTCCGTGGAGCAGACATGCACGCGGGGGTTCGGGAATCTGCTGAATCCCAAGAAGGCACTTGATAATCAAAAATCAAAATTAAGGCTACAAATGGACGGAAATCAAAACTTAAGCGAAAAACTGACTCTTTCAAACTGGTCATGCTGTGCACATACATACTTCAAGCATTATAAGCAGGATTTTATTTAAGGGGAAGGGTGGGGCTCAAAATTTTCGAAGTCAAATGTCTCAAGAAGCATTAGGGAGAGCTATGCGAAAATAAAGGCGTCTCTGAGCGTTTCTCGTCAAGCTTTATGCAGCGGTGAAGAAAAATAAATTCAACAATGAAAAATTGTTTTGCCTCATTTTGAAAACAAGAGCTATCGTGTAAATTGTTCGCAAGACTGATTTCCAGCATCCGGTGCACGCTCATAATGCATTAGATTGTATACGAATTAATTGTGAGATGTTCTAAATATAGATAGTACTATGACATTTGACTAAACTTTTCAGATTGTTGACTGGAAAATAGATTAAAAACGTTAAAATTACTATACTTTTGCCCAAAAAATCTTTGAATTGGTTAGAAGGTTGTATCAAAGGTCATCAGCGCGTACCTATAATATACTTGTGTACCCCCCAACATATGTCTACCCTCTACAGCAACACTTCTGTGTTGTGTGGTTTGTGGTATTTTCACAGATAGATAATAAAAAAAGATTATGTATTTTTCTCTTCTTTTTTACATTTCACCCGATTAGTAATGAGCGTGTAAAGTTCTACAGTAACATTATAAAATATAGTTTTTTTCAAATTTTGGTTGGTCACACGACTTTTCTAATTCAGTATTGCATTCTGTTTAGTTTGGTTTTTTTAAATGTAAACATTTGAGTAAGCTATTTTTTTAAGTTACTTATTGCCGAAGGGGCAGTGTGAAGAGTGTAAGGAATCTGAGGGTGAAAAAACACACTTCGGCTTTTTTTTGCCTGCCATTAACTCCGTTTATGAGTCCCTGGAAAATTTTTCTGCGAGAAATTTACTACGTCTCAAGAATAACTTCCGGCTTACCAGCAAACTTTTCCATACTCAATGCGGAGATAGATATATGGGTTTAAACTTTACACTCTAGTGGGTGATGTAAAAAAACAGGATTTGCCTCAGATTTTTCCGCAAACTTCTCCAGTAAAAAAGTTTGGATAAGTTAAATAAAATAAAAATGAAGTACGTTCCAAGGGCTACACGTCGCAGCAAAGCGCGTTTAAAAAAAGTCGATATTGACTTATTTCTGGAGGTGTTAAGTTCGAAATCACGGGTGTAACATTGGGCGAAAAAACACAATTTCTTATCTTTTTTGATTGGTGAATATCTCAAATAGGACGCGGAACCAAAGTTTTTCACACGCAATTGAACTACGAAGGCTACAAACTGGCCCAAAGCGAAATTCTTTACACTCAATGGTGAGTTAGGTTCAGATTTTTCAAGTTTACAATGTGGTGGATGGTGGAAAAATACGTTTTTGTCCCTTTCTTGTTCGTCAAATTCTCCGTTCAGAAGTCGGGATAAGTCGAATAAAAGAAAAATAAATTGCTTCCTAAGGGGTACACGTCACAGCAAATTGCGTTTATTTACATCGATACAGTTTTTTCGGGAGATTTAAAGTCAAAAATTGAGTGTTAAACATGTTTCTATCTTGTTTTTTCTGCCAACTTCTTCGGTTATGAGTCTGGACATGATCACAAATCTAAAAACGTACCCGGGGTCAAACGTCATACGTCAGTTTGGCGCGTTTGTTTACAACCAAGAGTGGTGTAAAGTGGTTTAAATCTAATATTTATTTCTCATTAGACCATTATAGAGACTTAATTTATCATAAATATTTCATCCTCCAAAACCACAAGACTTTTGACCCCCCCGATTTTAGGTACAAATTGAATTATTCGGCGGTCTCTAGGTGTTTTTATGACCGTTTTTGACCAAAAAATGGAGGTCGTTTACTCCTCCCCCGGCCCAAAAGAGTCGGGGACACCAACCGAAATTTCGAGCCCTTACACGTATGGTGAATCATACATGTAACAGGAAAATGGGGGATCCCCAGCCCAGAGTTGGCTGTCCCTTAAAACCAGAAAATTGTAAATCCCTCCACATTTTTGGAACAAAATGAATTTTTTGACCGCTTTTAAGCGTTTTTGGCCAAAAATTGAAGGTCATATTTACCCCCTTACCCTAAAACGGCCGGACGAGGACCCCCACCCAAAATTACTCAAGCGTATGGTTTGAATACAACGCATTATTTACGAAGGCAGGAAAAGTCAAGCGGTGATAGCGCGTGACGAATGTAAGCAGGTGGCTCTACAGCCGGTATGCAATGGATAAAGTATTTCGGGAAGGGCATTTCCGACTCGTTTTTTATGGCCAATAAAGCCTGAAGGATATGACGATAAGCTTCGAAATAGGCTGACGATTCGACCATAGTGTAAATTTCGTGATCGTACGTCAGACGTTGGCCAACGTTTTGCAGTTCGAAAACGACCTATAGCATAAAAAATGACAAATGTTTACCAGGCGCGGATTTAGAGGGGGCGGGGGGCGACCCGATAGTCGTCAAAAAGTATTTGGGCGCAATAGAGAATGATGCGTATTTTTTGTGACGATTTTTCCAATTTTTCCAGCGCTTCGCGCCGGGTGATACTCATTAATGACATTTACTGACTTTCTTGCCGCTCTGAAAACTTATTTTTACGTCAGAAAATTGGTTTATGTACAGAACAAGAATCTTTTAGTCCTTACGATGATTTCTCGAGTACTTTTTAGGCGCTGTGCCGACTTTTGCACTAATTTTGAGCCTTTTCGTAGAAAACTTTCGAAAACTTCTAACGTTTTCCGGGTCACAAATGATTCTGTGCATCAAGAACGGCTAAAAACCGCTATTTTATGCATAATGGACGGATTATTTGGGCAATTTTGATATTTTTAGGATAGTTGGGGATCCACTCCCTGTCAGAAATTCCTGGATCCGCCATTGATTTTTACCTCTTTCTCGATTTTTCGGGCAAAAAAATTGCGTTTCAAGTCATTTTGGAAATTTGTATTGTCATAAAGCCATTTTCATCAAAAATTCAAGAGACCACTTGCCCCAAACAGGCTAGTACAAGAGATAAACGGTCTCGAGCATGGGTCAATACGGACGGGCTGATTTTTAAAAAAATGGGGAAAACCCAACCTTGAAGGGCTGAATATTATGTTATTGCTAAAGTAAGCTCCCCACAAGCCTTTGCATGTGTCATGCTAAGAGGGTTAAGCTGAAGGTACCATGTTACCCACCTAGCCTCCATTGTGTAGCCCTTCCTTTCCTTATGACTAATGTGATCGTTTTATCTATTCCTCGAATTTCTGCAAAAAAGTGTTCCTTTAGAGTATTGCCTAATTTCGGAATAAGAATCAAAATGGCTAAGTCCATCACTTATGCAAAAGCTGCATTTTTAACACCGTTTTGAAATATTGAGCTAAAAGCTTGGTCTATTTCCTGAAATTTTCTGTATTAAAATCGATTTTCAGCGATTTTGCGAGCAGCTGCAAAAGTGGTTTCTATGCAACTTGCTGTAATAAAATTTTACGTAGTAAAACATCATAAGCTTATCAATTGCTATGCGAATTATCGTGATTACTGGTTCAATTTAAGCTGTTTTTGTAATCGATTTGCATCGACTCAAGAATTGTGATCCATACGCGAGGTTCCGAGAAAGAGACTATACAGGGGCTTTAGCAAAGTTTCGAACATGCATTTCCCCTAAGGTGGGTAGTCAACCCTGAGAAAAATTAAGAGACATATACATACATATTCAGGCCCGTACCCAGGATTATTTCGGAGGGGGGCGAAAATGTTGAGGGCAAATATCTCGCGAACCATTGGGAGATGGGCAAAAATAAAGGCATTTTTAAGGATATCCCAACGAGCTCTATGCAATGATTAAAAAAATTTACAAGAAAAAATTTTTAAAATTTCACACTTTATTCTATACTCATAATACACAAACCTATCGTTTAAACAATCAACACGACTGATTTCTCATCATTCAATCGACGAATAATTTCCTAACTTCTGTCTTTGTAATTAATCTTTGTCATTTACAAAGAAAAACAATACAGAAAATGAATAATTCGGCGCGAAGCGCCGAAAAAATTTGACATGTTCTACTTATCAACTCAAATTTGAGCGGTTTTGGGCGGGCTAGAAGACAAAGACTATACATAAACGATAAATCCGGCGCGAAGCGCCGAAAAATTTTGAGTTCACTAGCTCAAAAGTACGGTGAAAACCTGTGTTGGTGGTGTTTTAGACCAACTTTAATAATCTCTCATCGTTTCCTTTGGGGAATCCTTGTGTTTCAATAATTATTTTTCATTTCTGGAATACGACCCTGTACATATTACAAGACCAGTGGTAGATCTAGAATTTTCTTAGACGGCAGTATCCCAACTTTTACAAAAACAGTCGAAAATAGGTTCAAAAATTTGCTCTTTCAGGTGCGAAGTACCTAGCGGTTTTTCGACGTTTTGCGTTGTTTACTTTCATTTAAAATCGTTTTTGGCGAAACAATTCTCATAAAAATTTTTTAGCTCTCGATAATTTCCGCTCAAAAAATCATTAAATTTCTTCCAGTTTAGCGAAAATCTGGCGCGAAGCGTAAAAAAATTTGTGAAATTAAAGTGGATGAACGCTTAGAAGCTTTAATTACAGCTGTATCTCCTGCATTTGTAGCATTTGACTTGAAACGTCGAAAATTTTTTTTCAAAATTATGCCTGAAAATAGAAGAAAACTATGCCGAAAAAGCTGTTTCTGCTCTTGAAATCGTTTTAAAACCTATATTCCCCATACAAAATTATGACTTTCGGGTCTTCAAGAAAGTAAATAAATGAGATTAATTGTACATATCCGACGCGAAGCGCCGAGAAAAATTTGGAAAATTTTAATCACTGACTGTTAAAAATCATTGCAAATTATATATATATATATATATATATATATATATATATATATATATATATATATATATATATATATATATATCCATTATATATATATATATATATATATATATATATATATATATATATATATATATATCCATTCTTTATCTCTCCAATTATTTTTAACCATGAGGGCCGAATCCCCCCACCATACCTGGGCGTGGGGGTTTGGAGGAGTATGCAACCCCTCCCCCGAGAAACCAAAATAATCCCCCAGAAAAAAATATTTTCGAATTTTTTTTATTTTTTCGCAATTTTTGATGCCAATGAATAGTGCTCGATGAGAACCGTTGAAAAATGGCGTTTTTTCACCATACCAACATTTTTCAGGCCATTTTTGACCTTTAAAAAAATCTTACACCCCCTCAGAACTTTGGTGGCGCCCACATATGCCCCCATCCCCCTTAAATCCGGCCATAAGTAAGACCCTATCAAAAATCCACCGTCCTTCTCATTTACCACAAAAGCCGAATCTTCATAAAATTCAGAGAATGTCTAATCTGTCTGAGCCTTTTCCAAGTTTTCGGACGTTTTTATCGAAAGCCATATCAATTTTCCGATTTTTTATCAGATGAAACGCACGTTATTGTATAGTTTGGGGAAAATAAGGCGTAATACCGCTGGTCTTTAAAATTTAGCAAGTTTTTTTAAAAGACTCGCAATTTTTTAGAAAAAATAACAATTTTTCGAAAATCCCAAAAATTAGACTTTTTTTACTTTAAGCTACTACTACTACTACTACTAACTACTACTATGCTATATTTCGAATGAAATTCTGAGTGTAAATCGTATTCAATTTTTAGCCAAAAGTGACAAAAAAGCACCTAGAAGTAGAAATGACCAGAAACGCATGTTTTAACCCAAAATTGGGAGAGGTCAAAAATTTTTCGACTTTGGGGAGCGGGGAAGGCCAACTCTGAGTAGGGTGGTCCCCATACATGCAAAGCATGGAAATTCTGGGGGAGGGTTGAAATTATAAAGTGCCTTTTTGGTCCAAAAATGGTAGTTACGCGTCAAAAACATCGTTTTTCGAGCGTTTCTAATGATGCTCCATCTTTCTATAGCATGAAACATTAAAAAAATTCGAAAAAAATCAAAAAAATCGGGAAGAAATTGAACAAAATATAGTTAAAACATGAGTATAATGGCGCGAAGCGCCGAAAATTTGGCACTTTTGAACAAATAGAAGCTAAAAACACTTAAAAAAGCTTCAGGAAAGTTTTGAATACTTTCAAAAAATCGCCAATTTTGAGGGGGAGTAAAAGATTGTTGAGAGGGTTAAAAATTTTCTGGGGGAAGGTTGAAAACCCCCAAATCATCGAAGATCATGTATGATGATACCCACTCCCCGGTTACAGACATGGTGTTGAATTAAATATAGAAGAAAGACGACTCGCTTCAAGTTTTCCTTCAGCCAAATTTTCGGGCGTTCTGTTGGAAATGGTGGCGAAAAATACGGTTCGTTCGAAGCGATCGGCCGATAAGCAAAGCAACGAACCAAACATGAAACGTTTCGAAATTTCCCAACGAACGTGTTTCAAACTTTTTTTGTTAAAATGAACCATGTGCGTCATTTCGCCCGTCTTTTGGTTCATTTCGGGCGGACTAAGCTTCACATTTTGATAAACCTTTATCTCTAATTTCGCCTGTTTTGATTCTGGTGGCCTAATTAAAAAATTGCCCAATTTGCATGAGGACTATGAATGAATTTTTTGTGAAATATTGGTCCAATCTTTCAAAATATTGGCAAACTGCGTGCATTATCATAAAATAACATATGTATACAGGTACGTATCCAAGATTCGACCAATGGAGGAGGCGGACCACACCTGAGCGCGGGGTTTTGGGGGTATGCACCCCCCCCCCGAGAAACCAAAATACCGCAATTTTTTGATGTCAATGGATAGTGCTCGATGAGAAACGTTGAAAAATGGTGTTTTTTCGCCATATTACAATTTTTAAGGCCATTTTTTGACCTTTGAAAAATCTTGCAACTCCCCCTAGAATTTTGGTGCTGCCCACCTATGGGGCGGACCAAACATAAATTGGACTATATCTCGGAAAATTGGTTGGGATAGCTGGCGAAAACCGCATTTTTCGACGTTTTTCGACATGATCTATGCATTCTGATCAAAAAATTTGAACTTTTTCAAAATAAAATTTTATCTAAAAAAGGCAATAAAATGTGTCATTTTTGTGATCGCGCTTGGGCCAAAATGATGGATAAATATCTTACATCCGGTGCAGAGCGCCCAAAAATTTGAAAATTTTACGACAAAGACATTCGACTTTTTCACTTTTCCGTGCATTATCTTCCGACATGTGACGGGGGGAATGGAGGGGGATCCCACCCAAAGTTGGCCGCCCTTAATCCCCCTGAAGTCAGAAACTTTTTGACCCCCTACCGCCGATTTTTGGAAAAACTTGCGATTTTTGGTCGTTTTTAGGTGTTTTTGGCCAAAAATGGAGGGTCATTTACCCCTTCCCCTAAAAATGGCCGGGTACCATCCTCCCAAAATTTCGAGACGTTACATGTATGATTTACATATATTTATATATTTACATATATTACATATATATACATATATATATATTATTTCGGAGCCATTATCTTACCTTCCAAAATTTTTTCCGGCCAAGGGGAAGGGCGGCCGCCCCCTTAAATACGGCCCTGAATGTATATATTATTATTACATAGCCTAATTTTTAGCTCAAGTCATACACTAGAAAAATAGGTATGTAGGTAAATTCCACAACACTCGGCTCAAATTCGCATCGAAATAAGGCTCATTAAATCCGTTTCTTTAATTTCACCTCTTTTGAATTGAGTGTTTTTTGTACGAGACAAAGATTTGGAGGCTCGTACAAAGATTTTTGGAGCCATCTTTGTACAATGTACAAAGACTTTTTGGGGTAAAGTAATAGTAATTTTAACGCTTTTTTGAGTATTTTTTAGCAAAATTTCAAAAAATTAGCTCCAAGCGCGGGCATTAAACACTCCAAAATCTATCTTTAAGCAATTTTGTACAGATTTAAACCATCTTTTACATCTATCTCTACTGTTTTATAAAGATTTTATGCAGAAAAAAGAAATATTAGATAACTTTGCACTTTTTCTGCCGTTCTAAGATAAAATTAACTTTTTTCTTAGCGTTGCATTAAATTCATAAGTAAATTGGTGTCTATTATGAGATTCAGTCAGCGTATTGCAATCGCTGTATTATTTCTGATTGTGTAACACATTATTTTAGCTTTCTGAGTCGAGTTTTATGTGTAAATGCAACTCCACGACTCACGAAAATTTTGCGCTTCGCGCCGAACTAATATAACCAGCTGAATTTAGGATAAAGTAACTTTTTATGAAGCGTGCGGGTCACAGATAACAATCTAGTAGTATGTAAAAATATGTATATCTAATCGTATATCTAATTCTTATATGTTCAAAAAAATTTTGGCTGGTACAAAGATTTTTCCGGAGATTTTTGTACATGTACAAAGAGGCCCGCACAAAAAAAAGTGGAGTGGCCTAATTAAATGATTGTTTGATTTGCTTGAAAACTAAAAGTGAATTCCCGCGGAATTCTAGTCAAATCATTGAAAATCTTATCGAAATGCAAAAATTTGCTCAAAATAACATGAATTATTACAAGAGACGTAGATCAGTTTCAGATCAAGTCGTGATCTAAATAGACAGAAAAAATTGAGCGAAACTCAGCGGCTCGGCTGAAAAGATAAAATCGCGAGACCAATATGTATTATTTTGGCCGGCCACATAAAAAATTTGAATGAATGGATAGGAATTCGACCCGTCAATTCCAATCGATAAAAAGACGACGCAGTCAGTCATTGAGTAAACAAATCATGCGTGAATCTGGCAGTTCAAAAATGAAATTTGAAGCTACTTCTTACAGACTGTAGTTGTACGCATAATAGGAATATATACTCGTATATGTATATATAGTAGGGACGTCCCAGGGCAGACTTTTTAGCCGGGGCCGGGGCAAGATGTTGTGTACACAATGTATGCATGTGCTGACCCTATATGTGTAAATTTAAATTAATTAATGGCATTTCCTGCAATAGTACTCATTAATATAAGCGCGAAGAAGTAATTAATATATAAGATTATGAAAAAGAGATTATAAACTATAATAACAAGAACCTTTTGAAAACTATTTAATGATTCTTCTGATCTTAAATTAGTCCCTTTAAATGATTACAGTGATTAGTGCAAAATCTTAAATGTGAATTTATCTTCACAGTTTCAAAAGTTCATAAATGTAAAGCGATTTCCGAGGAGGCCGAGAATTTCAAGAAAATTATTGAGCTTTTTTACAGGATATTCAAGCGCACAATAAAGAATATTAGCTATCAACGCATAAATGAAACTTCTAATGCTACGTGGTTATCACATCTGCACTGCAGAAATATCTGAAATTAGCATTTCACCTGATAGCTCGCATTTTAAAGTTTAACTAGATGCGTCCTAAGCCAGTTTTTCTTAATAAGAGTGAAAGTTGAAAAGAGTTCTGAGTTTCAAGTAAAAAAGCACATTACATCATAGTTTTTAGATTTACATCGCTTATTTACAATTATCCATGTCTTCGATAGATTGTGTCAGTTTCGTTAAGATTTGACAGAATAAAAGAGAAATTTATGCATCATTTGATTTAAACTGTTTATTATGTGAAATGAACTTTAAAAGTAAAAAGTGAAATAAATCACGAATATTTTAATAGTCTGATCGAATGCATAGCTAGTAGTCGGCAGTTATATTTTGAGTTTCTATCACTTACTTAAAATTAAGACAAATCACCTAAGTTGAATAAAATCTAAATTTTTGCTAAAAAAACAGTCCGACTATCAAATTTTGCCATTCGAATTCGTCAGTATTCTTTAATAGACTATTTATATGCTTTATTACAATTGTCTAGATTGATTTTAAAAGGAAATTTGAGATTTTTACACGTAATTATACATGTTTTAGCCCCGGCTCGGAGAAAGCCTCGCACCGGCTCGAGACCGGGACATGAGCCCCAGCACCGGGGTCGGGGCTTGGGACATCCCTAATATATACAGTGGTCGCCATGAAAGATGACACGCCAACACCCTCAGAATTATAATGGATGGTGCGCCGCAGCGCCGCGTTACGTCCATCATGCGTCATCATCTTTTTTCTATTCAGCGCCATTAACCTCCTGCGCGCTTCCTTCTTGTTGGCGCTATTAATAGCTAAATTGCGCCGTCCGCATCGCCAGATTAACGGGATGATGGAGGTTAATGGCGCTGAATAGAAAAAGAAATGATGGCGCATGATGGACGTAACGCGGCGCTCGCGACGCACTATCCATTATAATTCTGAGGAAGATGGCGCGTCATATTTCAGGGCGACAACTGTAGATGATAAAACAAATGTATCCTTCCATGGATTCGAGATCAACTAATTACAAAACGCATGCGTGGGGTTATACAAGTTTGATTGTGCCCCAGAAACCAACAAACCCCACAAACCACGAATAAGTCCAATCTCCGATTGAGAATGTCGAAAAATTGTATTTTTATTCGGAAAATACATTTAATTTATTTTATTTTCTTGCCTTTGAAATTTTTCAATCTTTCAGATTCCCACAGAATCGGTTCTGTCCATTTTTGCATCCAATAAAGTGCATATATGATCTTAGGAGTTTTTTTTTGGGGAGGACTTTCTCCAACACAAAATATTTCAGCCCTTCTCAGTAATTTTTTTACCCCTCCCCAGACATGCGCAGCATGGGAATTCTGAAGAGGAGGGGATGAAATTTTAAAGTGCATTTTTGGGCCCTAGAATAGGGGGTACGCGTTAAAAACGTCGTTTTTCAGCGTGTTTGACAAAGCTATATCTTTCAGGAGCATAAAAACAAAAGAATTTCGAAAAAAATCAAGTCGAATAAATTGAACAACATATAGTCAAAATATGAGTATAAGGCGCAAAGCGCCGAGAATTTGACACCTTTGAGCAAATAGATAGCTAAAAACGCTTTAAAAAAGCACCTTTTCTGTGAATTTTCAGAGAATTTTTTGGAAACTGTTGAAGAGTCGTGAATTCTGGGGAGGAGTTAAAAAATTTCTGGGGGTGGAAATTCTTCAGAGAGGGTGGAAATTCTTCAAGGGAGGGAGAAACACCCCCAGGTCAAGTATGCGCCTCCCGTAAATTCGAGATTTTCCACAAGTTTCCAGAAAATTCGTGGAAAAAGTGCTGTGTTAAGCGTGTTTAGCCATTTGCATATTTGTTCGACAGCGTTAAGTTTCCGATGCTCCACACCAAATATTCATTTTTTGACTACTATGTTTCGTTCAATTTATTCGCTGTTTTTTTAGAGATTTTTCTGATTATACGCTCTAGAAAGATAGAGCATTGTCAGAAACGTCGAAAAATTATTTTTTGACGCGTATGCACCATACATGATCTGGGGAGGTTGAGGGGTTCAGCCCCTAGAAAAAATTTCAACCCCACCAGAATTAGGAATTTTTTGAAGATTCCCAGAAATTTTCTAAAAATTTGTAGAAAAGATGCTTTTTAAAGCGTTTTTAGCTATCTATTTGCTGAAAAGTGCCACATTTTAGGCGCTTCGCGCCATTTTTTTCATGTTTTGACTATATTTAGTTCAATTTGTTTCGACGTTTTTGATTCTTTCGAAATATTTGTTGTTTTTATGCTCTAGAAAAAAGAGCATCGTCAAAAACGCTTAAAAAACAATGTTTTTGATGCGTACCTACCATTTTTGGACCCAAAATAATTTAACCCCCCTCCAGAATTCCCATGCTGTGCATGTATGGTATGCACCATTTTGAGCCCTAAAAGGCACTTTAAAATTTGACCTCCCTCCCTTCCCGAATTCCCATGCTCATAATGTGTAGAGTATGTATATTTTTGGCCCAATCCAAAAAGCAGCAAAAAGCAGGTATGCAAATTCATCGCCAAAAGCGAGGCAATGCCTCGTCTCAATGGATCAATGTAGTCCTCTCGCAACAAGCGGTATTGCACATCCAAATAGTGCTCCGTGGATTCATACGCCCCTTTTACGATATTTTTGCGCAAATAGGGCTTTTCGCCACTCAATATTTCGTCGCGGGTCGGAAAAACGGGCAAATCGCGAAAACTGTTAGGCGGTGGTTCTTCCTCAACGCTGCAAACGAATGGGCTTTAAAGCTGACACAAGCCCACCTCTCCCCTTCCCAAATACAGAAAAATTATTTTCTCGTAAGAGGCCCAAATTAAAGAATTATTTATTCTGAAGTACATATGCTTCAAAGACCACCAAAAACGTCTTTGTCACACTTTTGAGCTAATAGCTAGTAAAGCCTAAATTTTCATTGCATATTTTTCTGCTATATTTGTTTTCAAAAAAGACTCGGCTTTAAATTTAACTTGTAAGTATGTCAAAAGACTCGATATTTACTAATTTACTGTATTATTTTTTCTCTGGAAAGCCCTAAAATCTACTAAAATGATACGCTTTTCATCCGAATTCGAAATAAAGCAAAAACATTGTCAATTCTATTGAAATACCTTAATCTTTGTGTAGCTCGCGACGCCTCCCGAGATACACAACTTTAAAAATTTTGCCCTTAAAGAAATACAATCTTAATCGCTTTCGGCTGCATATGTAGGACAGAATTTAGGGAGGTCGATATCAGCGGAAGAAAAAAGGTTAATTTTCCAGGTTATAAGGCTAAATTCATTCGAAAAATTCAATGAAAATCAAAAATTTTCTGCTAAAGCAATTCAAATTCGATATTACCTATGAGTTAACGTGCTTTTTATCTGCTTTAATATATAAGCGTAAACTTTTATTCAATCTTAGCTCAACAAAGCTCTCAGGCTGGCAACCCAGACCGGCCAAGTGCGCATCTGGCCTGACGTTCATCAGGCCGTTTTCGAAAAAGTATAGGCTAACTTTGTTTACAAAGAAGGATATGCATAATTTTAGCTGATAACTTTAGAAACTAGCAAAGTTTTGGACAAAAAAATTAAGGGAAAGAGAAATAATTTTGCCAGAATCTAAAAGCCAAAGCCATAGTTTGCCGAACGACGAATATCACGGACGACAGCCTTCAGTGGAAAACCCTTACATGTAGTGACGACTATAATAATGGCTACAACAAATTTTTGTCCAAAAGTCGTGAAAGGTATAGAAAATCTCAACATTTGACGTCACTTTTACAAAGATAAGCTAGACTTGTCATAAGTAGCGCGTTAGCGCTTACCTATATATACTATAATTGGGTCCCTAACACCTGTGCCCCCTAAAGCTATAATGGGACACATCTAGGAGGTGCAGTTTTTGTTAAAAGATGGATAATAAAAAAACGATTATGCGGTTTTTTGTTTACACTCGATATTGAGTTTCGGATGAGCGTGTAAAGTTTTGGCGTACGTTAGAACATATAGCGAATTCTGGCGGTTTTCTCTGCCAGCGTCAACACAACTCTGACTCTGTGTAAATGCCTCATACAATTTAATAGTATAGAATTGTAGAGGATAGAATTTTGTTAGGTGAATTCGCATTAGTCCTCGAGTGGTTTTTACGAATGTGGAGTTTAAAGAGTGAAAACAGATTTTGGTCTAGTTTTCGACTTGTTTATGTCTGTCAACAACTCCGACTATGAATCCAAAGAATTTTTTCTGATAAAAATGTACTACGGCATAACAGCTACTTTCTGCTTTTAGCAAACTTTTGTACACTCAATACAGAGCTAGTACCCGGGGTTTCAACTTTACACTCTAGTGGATGGTATAAAAAACAGATTTTGTCTCAGATTTCTCTGCCAACTTTTCCGCTTATAAGTCGGGATAAAAAAATAAAACAGAAATAAAGTACCTTTTAAAAGTTACAGTCGCAGCAAGCCGCGTTGAAAAATCCCGATATTGACTTATTTATGGGGATGTAAAGTTCGAAATCAGGGGTGTAAAATGGGCGAAAAAATGTTTTTTCCCTATTTTGACTGGTAAATATCTGAAAAAATATTTTGCGGAACAGAAGTTTCCCACATACAAACGCAATACGATTCAAAGGTTACAAACTGGCCCAAACCAAATTTCATTACACTCAATGGGGAGTAAGGTTCAGATTTTTGAAGTTCACAATGTATTGGATGGAATAAAATACGTGTTTGTCCGTTTTTGTGTTCGCCACTTTCTCCGTTTAGAAGTCAGGATATGTCAAAAAGAATAAAAACGAAGTCTTTTTAAAGGGTACACGTCAAGCAGCAAATTGCATTTATTTACATCAATATTCAGCTTTTCGGGAGGTGTAAAGTCAAAAATTGGGTGTGTTAAACGTGTTTCTGTCTTGTTTTGTTTCGGCCAACTTCTCCGGTTATTAGTCTAGACGTGATCTCAAGTCAGAAAATGAAGCAGGAATCAAACGTGATACGCCAGCTGGCCGCGTTTGTTTACACTCAACAATGGTGTAAAGTGGTTTACATCTAAAATTTAATTGTCTTAAGGCCATTGTGGCATAGGTGCACAAGGTCAGGGTCGGCAGGGAGGGGTAAAATCCCAAAAATCCAAAACAGTTAATTTAACCTTCACATTTTTTTGCTGTTTTGAGGATCGAAATGGTCAAAATAGCCTATAAAACGTTTTTTTCGTGGTAATATCGCATTTTGAAAGCATTTTTAGTTCATTTTGATTGCATTGATATCACTTTTTAAACACTAAAAAATGCAAAAATTTATCAATTTCGAGCGCTTTTTGAGTATAAAGTACTTAAAAGTACTAATCTGGCGCGAAGCACCGGGAAAATTTTGACGTTTTTACAGCTTTTGACCTCAAAAATGATGCAAAAACGTTCCATCAGCTCAAAATCGCCGGACAGTACCTATCCGGCTGACCCTTCAGGGCGTAATACCCCTCATCCCTCCCTATGCGCATGTATGCAATGTGAAGACTTGATTTTTTCATAAATGTTGATCGTAATATCAGAATCACGAATCCGACTAAAATCTTGTTTACACCGTGTGATTATGTAAAGTTTACACTGCAAATTAACTTTAGTCCTAGAGCCTTGCGGAAGCTTTAATTTTTTTCAAAACTTCCTATATAACGTCAGAATTACTAATCTGACTGTTAGTTTTCTCTACACCCAGTAGTTGTGTAAAGTTTGCACTATTCCTTTATTGTTTATGTGTAGTTTACACTACAAATTTATTTAACTTCCAGAGCTTGCAATACGTGAATTTCTTTCAAAATATGTTCCGTAAGGTCAGGATTACGAATCTGAGTGTATATTTTCTTTACACCCAGCAGTTATGTAAAGTTTACACTGAAAATTAAATATAGTTTCACAGCGTTGCAGAGGCTTATTTTTTCAAAAATTTTCCACATAACGTCAGGTTGACGAGTCCAAGCGTGGTGTTCTTTACACCCAATACTTGCGTACAGTTTATGCTGAAAACCTTTGATCTCTTTAAATAAGATAATGTTGTCTTATTTAAAAAAGATACTGCTAATGTTCAGAAAAATATTGTTTCCCGCGTTCTTGGACTGCTGTCATTATTGTAGCACGTTACCGTATGTGTTTACTGACTGATTTACTCAAATCATACTAATTAAAAGTAGGGTACTAGCAATGAAAAATGCTACGATGGAATAAAAGAGATGAATATACTCGGAATTGCGGACTATTAAGGATGTGAAAGGAGGGGACTAGGAAAAGCTCCCTATGTATGTGCCTAAAGTCGAAAAAATTTGCTAAAAATCTTTTTTTCTAAGCAATGCAAAAATCGAAGTATATTCTGCGGCCTCTAAAAAAGAGTAACCTTCTTTAAATAATTTTTTATGCTTCACATAATAGTGTATAAACATAATCTAAAATGTTTACTGTTTGTAAATTGCTTGAAAGTTGCAACGCTGACTTGCTTGCTATCGTGATTGACAAAAGACTAAGTGAAATTGTATTTAAAAGTATTTTATTTTGTTATCATGAGCATTATAGCAAGCAAACCCGGTGTCAATTGATTAGTGCACACAATCTTTGAGGGCATGCAAGTGAACGTACAGTTGTTTCACAAATGCTTAAGCGTTTTCTACTGCTTTAAACCAACAATTTCTTCAACTGTCTTGAATGCATCGATGTTCGATATTTCATTCAACTAGCTTGCAAATTTTCTCCTAGTTTACTCCATCTAATTTCCCATAGCTAATGCATAGCTAACTTGCTGCTTTTTCAATCGTTTTTTGGTAATGGCAAATATTAACAAATTTTGCGACTTTACGCACATATATGCATGGATAGCTTTTTCCTAGTCCCCTCCTTATACATCTTTAAAAATCCACAATCCCAAGTATGTTCATCTATTTTGTTCCATTGAAGCATTTTTCATTGATAGTATCAATATAGACGCGGTAATATACGTATAATACATTTCCTAAATGTAATACACCGTGAGTTTAGTACATACTAAAAACTTGTAAAAACCAATATTTTCTACGAATTAACACATCTATTATGAAAACTTTTGCGTACCTCGAGCTATGGGTCTTAATCGTTGCTTCAACTTTATTAATCTGAATTTTTTGAGCGTCGGCCAAAGCAGTTAAATACCGCAAAGCTAACCTTAAAAATACAACGTCACTCGCATACATGCACAGCATGGGAATTCTGTGGGGGAGGGGAGGGGTCAGGCCTGAAAATATTTTTAAAAATATCTTTTATGGGCTATAAACGATGGTTACCCGTCAAAAACACTGTTTTTTGACGTTTCAGACAATACCTCGTTCTTTCTAAGACATAAAAACATTTTTAAAAATTTGTAAAAAAATCGAGTAAATTGAACGAAATATGGTCAAAAAATGTGTAGATGGCGCGAAGCGCCTAAATTCCGAGATTTCTGAGCCAACAAATGAGCTAAAAACACTTAAAAAGGCACATTATCTACAACTTTTACGAAAAATCTACAATTCTGGTGGGGTCGCAGCCATTTTTGCGAGGGGGAGGTCAGCTGCCATTCTGGGAGGAGGAGGTCAAATTATCTCCAAGAGCACGTATATTCACAAAATATGAAGCTGTATTTCATCCCTAACTTTTAGAACCATTGCGTGCACGAATAATTAGGCAAAGAGGAGTACGAGTATATAAAAACTGTAGTAAAACATGAGGTACAAAAACACGATTAAGACAGTCAAAAAATGTGGATGCTATGCAGCAATAAGGCAATGCTTAAAAAGCGAAAGCATTGTGAATTTTTCTAGCATCGAATTAATAGAAAGAGAGTGGAATAGGAACCAATCATCTAGATACGTGGGCACGTAGTCTCATTTTAGCATTTGCTTAGATCGAATCTTATTAGTGAGAGCCAGATAATCAATTAGCCGATGAGACCCTCTAATCCACAGGCTGTAGGTAGATGATTTTGAAAAAAATTTGTTTTATAGAAAAAGGATCGGATAAAGCAATAAGAAACAAAATGACAGAAAAAGATATAAGCGTGTCTATCATACATGCACCTAGGAAAGGATGAGAGGAGGTTTTACCCCCAGTTGAGGGTCAGAAGGTCAGTCACTGTCGAGTGATTTCGGTTAAAAATATTACAATTTCAAGCATTTTCGGCCTGACATATCACTTACTGTTGCAAAAATCCCGATTTCACACCTCGCCGACCACATTTTCTCGACTTCAAGCCCCACCCCTGGCCACTCTGATCTTGTGCAGCATCTGTGGTGTCTATGAATCGATCACACTCAAAAGTTTTTTGGGTGACATTCCCAAAATATGAAGATTTACTAATTTCTCCGTTGAATGATCAGACTGATAAGTCCCCGATTTTTTGGTCGATAATCATGTCACTCTTATGCATGTAACACATAAACATTTCTGATCTATTCCCATTATGTTGTAAGCAAGTTTTATTGAACTCCTAATTCATCTTTTTTTCAATATAGACGCTCCGATATTGCATTTAAATTAACAAATGATAAGAAAGGAAAATAAATAAAATAAGTAAATAACAAATACACATAATCACAAATGCATAACCTTCTAAATTATGTAAAAAAATATATCGCACTTGTTCAAATCATCATCAAAGATGCTTGACGATGGGTCTTTAAAGTCCGCATTCTCCAATGCACATTTCAATGGCACGAGAGTTCCTATATTTTCGGTCACCTTTCGAGGCATAACACTAAGCACGTCAGCGAAGATTGACGCGCAATATTTCAAGAAATCCCGGTATAAACAAGCTTAAGCAAAAAAGCGGTATATTAAGCGTATACTGACGCAAACATGCTTTCCACAGTAAATTTTAATTTTTCTAAATTATTCAAAATAAGATAAGTAGTAATGACATTTTTTGATTTTATCAAGACTACATAAATTAGAGAGCTTTATTCGTCCGAAAATATCACCCAAGAGCATAAACTGGAGTAAGGGTGGGAGTATTTTTCATACATATTGTAATACATACAGGGAGGGGTGTTGATACCCCACCCTAACTCAGCCGTCCCAAGAAGAATAATATTTTTAACCCCCCCCCGGGAGCCCCAAAATGTTTTACTTCACCCCTCCCTAAAAGTGTCCTTTCTCCCTCCGATAATTATGAGCTGTTCTGGGCCCGGTTGCTCGACTTCACCTTAATAAAGGCTAACCATTAAAAATTAATTTTTATTGGTCGGCCGGTTGCTCGACTCCACCTTAACGCCAACGACCATTAAGATTCCCTTAACAAAACCATTAACGTTAAGGTAAAACCTTAACTAATGGTTTCGTTAAGGTTCGTAAAATCGGGTTGCTCGACTTGATGATTAATTGATGGTCGAGCATTTGTAAAGGGAAGTTTAAGGGTACCATTGAAGAAACCATTAACAAAAACCTTTAATGGCTGCATCAAGGGAAATCTAATGGCAGCGTTAAGGTAAGCTTAATGGTTGCGTCAAGGGAAGTTTAATGGTTGTGTTAAGTTCACACGTATTCCACGAGAATTTTAATGTTTCGGTTAAAATACATAGATATAAAACGTTGAGAACCATAGTCATTGAAAATTCGAATTTTCTTTTATTTTACTCTTTTACCGCTTGACTTTTGGTCTTGGTTCGAATTCGTCTGATAATGGATTGCAATGACAGCGATACACTTAATGAGGAAAATAAATGAAAACGCTCATTAGTCTGGGTAAAACATAAATGGTTGCTTGCGATTATATGGAAGTTTTAAAAAATAGAGAAATAAAAATAGGAAAATACAATTTTGATTTTAGCGCATTTTCGGCAATAGCTAAAGAAAATGAAGAAGCCAACTGAAAAACTCGTTCTCGAATAAAATCAGGGTTGGCAAGGCTAGGTTTTTTGAATCTGGTTTGTTTGGGGTTTTTGTGGGTTTTTTGGGCGCAAAAATCATTGGGTTTCGGTTTTTTATCCACAGTTTCCCAATTTTTCAAATGGACTGAAATAAATACTGTAGGTGATTCAAATTGTATTTACAATCTCTTTTTGTTTGCTTTATGCTGTTCTTTTGACTAGTATAGGCTAACCAACCTCAGTCTGGTCAACACAATGCCATGCTCGAAAATCTCAGCCCCTAGTTCACAATTGCCATCCCATGCTGCAAAATAGGGCGCTTTTATTCAGTCACCTCAATAGCCCACACTTTTCTGAGTTCGACCAATTTTTCTATTTCCTATTATTTTTTGAGAGCCAGTGCATTTTTTGATTAAAATCTGGTAATGTCCGAGCATTGAAGAGGAAGATAAATACATATATGTGGCAACCGCAGTGAATGATCGATTTTGTTGTTGGATTTCAATATTAGCTGAATAAAGTTCTTGCTCTTTGTTTGTCTCGTTTCTTGCAGCTGTTGGAGGATTCCTAGCTACTTTATGTAGCTCTATTTGTCATTTCCATTAAAAAACCCAATAAAGCACAAAAACCCTGAAAACCCAAAATTCAAAATTTTCAAATCTGGGTTTTTCCCATACCTGAATAAAATCTTTATTAAAATTTATTGTCATCGAAATGAACCAATGGATTTCATTTGACAGTGGATGACGAGCATGTATCATATTATTAAATAAAAGAATAATGACGAAGCTTTACTTTTTAAGTGTGAAATCTAATCATTGAGTTATCTCGTGAAAACGATAATTGCATACATGAAGTCTCTATAAGAACCGCGTTTTAATTGTCATAAAATTATGTAGTTGGAAAAATTTAATACTTAAAAAAATTTCTATTTATGTAAAGATGAGGTTTGTATCAGCCATTTTTCTGCAATTCGCATTGTCAGTAGGCAGCGCTCACAGTTGCCTTGTCTGCAACTAGAAAAAAAGGATAAACTAATATTATTGTTATGAAATCTTCAATATTAATGATAACTTGCTAAATCTAAATCGGTCATAAAATTCATCGTCATTGAAATTAGTCAAAGAACTTCTTTCGACTTCGAATCGGCGAGAACTTCTCATAATGTTAAAAATCGGAACGATAGGAAGAAGCGCCATTTTTAATGTGAAAAACAATCAATGAGTCCTTTAATGTAGCTCTCGACCTACCTTAAAGAATGAACCTTAACGAAACCATTAAAGTCCTTAAGGTGAAGCCCAGCAACCCAATTTACCTTAAAATAACCATTAAACGCTTAATGGGAGCGTTAAGGTTTCAGTCAGCAACCGGTTTTAAGGTAGACATTAAAAAACTGAGCCTTAATTAATGGCTGCACTAAGGTGGAGTCCAGCAACCGAAATTTAAATCGACCATTAGACTTCCCTTAAAGTCGAGCTTAATGGTTGAGTCGAGCAACCCGATTTTTTTAATGGTTTCGTTAAGGTGGAAATCGGACTTAACGCGACCATTAATTAATGGTTGCGTTAAGGTGACCATTAACGTTAAGGTAAACATTAGTTAATGGTCGAGTCGGGCAAACGGGCCCTGGTGTTCCTACTCTACCCCTATCTAAAATTCTCAAAAAATCGGGAAGTTACACGCGATTTTGGAATAGTACATGGTACCGCAGGAAATTTTATGCTTAGTGTATAAAATCCAAATCAACTGACTAGCTTTTCAACTAAATTTGTCAGTTCAGTGCCTTAAATATTAATTTATCTACGAACTTGTCAATTTGTCATTAATCAGCCATCACTCATATTCAATTTAAATAAGTATTTTGTGCGAAAAAATTCGTTTCTGGATTCGGCTTTATTCAATTTTCTTCTCAAAAAGTGCATTCGAAGCGGATAAAGAAAAGTCATAATGACATTTTTAAGTAAGGAAAACGCATATCGCGATCACCATTTAACCATTTACTGTATGACCTTTCATGGATTTCGCCATCCTGGCCACCCCAGCCTTTCACATTTAGGGAAAATTATGTAATTTTTTGAAAATATTGAAATTTTAAATTTATTTAAATTAAAAATATAATTTCAGATTTATTCAAATGATTTATAAATCAAATTTTTCAACTTTGACCATCTTGATTTTAAATCGAAAACCCACTATACCTCGAGTGCACGTCTACTGACATCAGTTTATCAATATTTATCAACGTAAAATGATCACTCTGCTTTTGCGCAGGATGGCTGGCCCTGAAAAGGCTACACCCTGATGTAACACGTCATGACTCCGCTCAATATGAACACAGAATTTCAAGATTTATCATATTAGACACACATAGATAGAAATAACATTTTTTGAATAGTGAACAAAAGTTTGACCCGGTTCTAGCGGTTTAGGTACTATGGCAGTTTATTTGCACTTTATCCTAATTTAGTTTAAACGCCAAGCTTGTTTGGTACCGTCATTGACTTGCCAGGCTACCCTTTAAGCCACGCCTGAGGGTTATTTGCGTCTACAGTATAAAAGTGCAATTCCTGTTTCGAATTCCGCATGTGAAAGGTATTGTTCAAAAAGTAACTGCCGACTCATTAATGTGACAAATGCAGCAGCTCTGTCTCAAGTTAAAACAATATTAGAATGCAGTGTAAAGAAACCGTTATAGCATATACATGTAGAAAAGTGACAGCCATAAACGATTCTGGAGGTCTGAGGGAAGGGGTTTTACCCCCTCTCCCCTCAGAATTTGCGATTTTCCAAAAGTTCACAGAGAGTTCATAGAAAATGTACTGTTTTTAGCGTTTTTAGTTATCCATTTGCTCAAAAGTGTAAAATCTTCGCCGCTTTGCGCCATATACTAACTTTCAAATATATGTATTCTATACAATTTTATTCGAATTTGTTTACTTATTTCTATATTTTTTACGTTTTTACGCTCTGAATGAAGCATCGTCAGAAATGTCGAAAAATGATATTTTGACGCGTATCTACCATTTTTGAACCCAACATAGGCACTTTAAAATTTCCCACACCACAATGCCCATGCTGCGCATGTCTGATAGTAGCTGCCAAAATGATTCAGCTTAAACAGCAACATTTTTACTCATCTAATGCAACAAATTTCAGAATTCTACATTCATATTAGCTGAAGTTATTAAATATAACATCGGGTGTGGCCTTTTCCAAGTTCAACCAGCATATCACGAAAAAAATGCTAAAGCTCAAAAAGGTGGAAATCTTTTCGTTCACGCATGCAAATGCACACACATGCATACTGGGGGCATACATGCACATAGGGGGTGAGGGGTTTATTACTCCCACTGAAGGGTCAGCCAGACAGGTACTGTCCGGCGATTTTGAGCTGATGGAACGTTTTTTGCATCACTTTTGAGGTCAAAAGCAGTAAAAACATCGAACTTTTTCAGACGCTTCGCGCCAGATTAGTACTTTTGAGTACTTTTTACTCAAAAAGCACTGAAAATTGATAAATTTTTGCATTTTTTAGTGTTAAGTGATATAATGCTGTAAAAATGGACTAAAAATACTTTTCAAATGCGATATTAACACGAAAAAATGCTTTATAGGCTATTTTGACCATTTTAATAGGTAAAACAGAAAAAAATCATAAACGTTAAATTTACTGCTTCGAATTTCGATCCTGACCTTGTGCAGGAGGATGGTATGACGGGTATCCACAAGCAAGAATATCGGAAGGCATGCCTCCCTCAGGCCGTTTTATTTCGAACCATAGGTGCACAAGGTCATGGTCACACCTGGGCGTGGGGGGTTTGGGGGGTATGCACCCCCCAGAAACCAAAATACCCCCCAGAAATCAAAATACCCCCAGAATTCAATTTTTGAAAATTTTTTTCGTTTCTTTCGCAATTTTTTATTGCCAATGGATAGTGCTTGATGAGAAACGTCGAAAAAATGGTGTTTTTATCGCCATACCACCATTTTTAAGGCCATTTTTCGACCTTCAAAAAAATCTTGCACCCCCCCCCCAGAATTTTCTTGCTGCCCACGTATGGTCAGGGTACGTTTTTTCTTGGTAATATCGCATTTTTAAAGCCTTTTTAGTTGAGTTTGACTGCATTATATTATGTTTAACGCTTGAAAATGCAAAAATTGAACAATTTTGGACGCCTTTTGAGTAGAAATTACATTAAAGCACTCTGGAAAAATTTCGGCATTTGTACTGTTTTTGACCTCAAAAATGCTGCAAAAAAACGTTCCGTCATCTCAAAATCGCGTGACAGTACCTACCTGGCTGACCCTTTTGCGAAGGGGTCATACCCACCTTACTCCCTGTGTGCAAGCATGCTTCGAACCATGAAAAAGCGTCAAACTGAACGTGTAACCAGGGGCGTATTTAGGGGTGGGGCGGAGCGGCCACCCCCTGCACTCCTTGGCCTGCAAAAAAATATTTTCAAAGGTAAGATAATGCACGGAAAGATAGAAAAATCGCATGTCTCCGACATGAGATCTTCAAATTTCCGGCGTTTTGCGTCACATGCGAAATATTTTCCATAGGTTTCGCTCAAGCGCGACCAAATTATAACACTTTTTGGGTACGAAAAATTTCTTTAAAAGATGACATTTTATGATTTTAATGGATAAAGCGTGTCGAAAAATTCGGAAAATGCGATTTTTGCGAGCTATCCCGACGAATTCCGAAGATACCGACCAATTAATAATGGGTACGCCCCCTCGGCCGAATCCTGTATATAAGCCTGCTTATTAGGGATGTGCCGCTTAACCGGAACCGGCTGGAACCGACCATTTTTTTGGAAGCGGAACCGGAACCGAGAACTGATTCTTTGATTATCTAAGAACCGGAACCGATTTCTTAATTTTCTAAGAACCGGAACCGGAAACGATCTTCTTTGGAGTCGCTTATCGGTTTTTTAGAAATAGAGTTAAAAATCGAACTTCATAAAATTTAGTGAAGACATGAAGCAGCAATTCTATTTTTTATTACCCAAAAGTTTACAGATTATAAAAACTTAGTATGCAAATTTTGTTCCGGGTAAATTATACTTTTAAAATAACAGTCGTTCTGCTTTTTCGCCATGTAGCCTGTTTCTGAGAGGGTCGTAAATGATTCCAGCGCCACTGAACAGCTGTTCAAAAAATACACGAATTTACGAATTCTAATAAACAAAGAACATTAGAAGCATAGTGTTCAATTGAATGAAAGATTGAACAGACAAAGCCAGACATGACATATTTTACTCAAGAAATACATGCATACATAATATTCAGTGATTTATGAGTAAATCGTCAACTAGACGTAAAACTTGTTTGAACGTGCAGTTGCCAGACTGAAACGACTTCCTGAATAATTTATCTTGCGATTATATCGCCATGTGTTCCCGTGAAGTCAGGCTATCAAGAGCGTACATACTTTGACACAATAACCGAGAAACGGAACCGGAACCGGAACCGACGATTCTCTAGTTGAAGAACCGGAACCGGCGGTTCCAACTTACGCAAGAACCGGAACCGGAACCGAAGTTCTTGCTTTTCAAGAGCCGGAAGCAAACCGGAACCGACTTTTTCGAAAAACCTGGCACCGGAACATCTCTACTGCTTATAACAGTATAATTTCGGGCACAAATACTTATTTTTCGAGCAGTGGATTGCTAAATTCGTTCATCCGGACACTTTTCTTCCAATTATTTCGTCTATATTTGACGTTACAAGGGATTCCATCGCTGTTATTGTTATTTGTTTGCATGGAAATTTAGCAAAAAAATCACAAAGAGTAAAATGCAGCGAATTAAGTATCGAAATTTGATGTCAAATAGCAAAATTCCGTATTCATTTACCCGCCCCTAGAAAACTCGCTTCACCACCCCACAGAACTTTTGACCGTGCGCATGTATGCAAATGCATATGTGTGTGTACAATACGCACCTTTTAAACGAATTGACGATTTATCACCCAAATCCGAAAGCAATAACTGGTTTATGTCATTGCTGAGCGTTTGCCGGCAAAACGCAGACGAGCAAAATGCGTTGAGCAATTTGTCCAGTGATTCTCTGAAAAAATTAAAAGGCTATATTCAGGTGCTAAGGAAAAACGAACTGAAGCAGTAATGCTTTGCTCACAATTCCTTTCTTACATGCGGCGTTTACATAACATTTTTTACACTCTTGCCAACTAAACCTAGGTCTAATCTTCCCCAAAATCATCAGAAAAGCAAGATTTATTCAATTCCAAAAAATATTTGACTTCATATAAACGCCACAATATATGCGCCTACATGTAACAGGGGGATGGGAGGGGATCCCCCACATGAAGTCGGACGTCCCACCCATCTCTCCTGAGCCAGAAAATTTTTGACTCCCCCCCCAAATTTTTGGAAAAACGGAATTTTTTCGGCCATTTTTAAGCGTTTTTTGGCCGAAAATTGGAGGTCATCTACCCCCCCCCTAAAAATGGCCGGGACCGCCCGAAATTTCGAGCCGTTACATACATGTATGTACATATACGCGTATGATTACAGTATATACAAGGCTGTAAGGGGGCGGCCGAGGGGTCAGGCCCAAAAAAATTATAAAAAAGTGCCTTTTTGGGCTAAAAAAAGAAGGGTGCACGTCAAAAACACTCTTTTTTGACGTTTCAGACAATGCTCGTTCTTTCTAGAACATAAGAACATAAAATTTTTAAACAAATTTTGAAAGAATTGAGTAAATTGAACAAAATGTAGTCAAAAAATGTGTATATGGCGCGAAGCGACGAACATTTCATATTTTTGAGCCAAAAAATGAGCTAAACACACACACTTTTTGCAACTTTTACGGACTTTTACAAAAAAAGTCGAAAATGCTGGCGGGTCGCAGCCGTTTTGCGGGGAATCAGTTGCCATTCTGGGGGAGTCAAAACCCGCCAAACCCTCCCCCTGAACACGTCTGGCGGCTAACCCTTCCCCTCATAAGCCGAAACTTTCATGGAAATGTACGATAATGCACGAAAAGATGGAAAAATTGTATCTCATTGAGATGAAATCTTCAAATTTTCAACGCAGCCATTCGTGAAGCATTTTCCGTATTTAGACTCAAACGCGGCTAAAACAGGGGACTTTCCACAGCCTATTTATGGAGGAACTTTTTCTGCTTAGAAAGTCTAAAAATGCGATTCTTTCTATGTTGGGTGCCCCCCCCCTAATTTGAGCGAATCATGAATGCGGGCCTGAAAATGTCAAAACACTGCACTGTATTTCAACCATACATGGGCATAGGGGTGAAGGGATATTATACCCCCTGAGCTTAGAAATACTGATAGCTATATAACCATTTTGGCCGAAAAAACATTGCTATATAGCCTTTGGGCTCAGAAACTAGCTATATAAAATTTTTTGACTCAGAAACATACCGTGGGTTTTGAAATGCTATTTTGTTGTTTTTTTCCGATTAAAATAGGATTTATACTTACTTTCCAGGCTTCGAAAAGGGCAAAATAGGTATTATTTAGTCCAAAAAGGCTTCAAAGAGCTTATAAATTTGCCACAAATGTTCGCAAACGATGGTTTTAAAGTGATACCATCATTTTTGCTGCAAAACCGTTTTTACAAAGCACTTAGCTATCTCCAAGTTTTTGATTTTCACCCCTCCCTGGAAGTTTGACCTTGCGCACCTATGATTTTAGCTATGCAGCAATCTCAAATTAAATTCTAAGATTTGTCAATGTCTGTCTCGTTTTTAAGTGCAAAATGTAAAAAAGTCTTCTGTGGTACTCAAACATGTACAAAGGAACACTATACCATCAAAAAACACGCATTTGCTATGGTAGTGCGGGCAGTAAGCTAAAAAAATATGAAAAAGGTAGATAATTGAAACTATCGACAGAGAAATATTGAAGAAATGTCACGCCCGGTAGTGGTCAATATATAATAATCGTAATACTATAACATACTTTTTCATATTAAGTTACTCCATGCGTCTATTTGCACGTCTGTCGAGCCCTTTATAATGAAAGGTACTATACGATCAGATCAATAAACACTTAGCACACTTACGGGCTGACCATCAAACCTGGGTGATGGATTTTTGTTCTGAAGGTACTGGGGTCCCTTTTGTTGAAGTTGGTTGGTTGGCCGGTTAATTGGTTGGTTGGCTAGTTGGTTGGTTGTTTGGCTGGTTGGCAGGCCCGGTCTTAGGCATGTGCGGAGTGTGCGGCCGCACAGGGCCCCTGGACCCCCAGGGGGCCCCGCCACATGCACTATATAAATGCTTCCAATAAGTACCAAAAAGGTACTTCGCACAGGGCCCCCAAAAAAGTACCTCGCACAGGGCCCCCAAATGCCTAAGACCGGGCCTGCTGGTTGGTTGGTTGTTTGGTTGGCTAGTTGGTTGGTTGTTTGGCCGGTTGGTTGGTTGTTTGGCCGGTTGGTTGGTTGTTTGGCCGGTTGGTTGGTTGTTTGGTTGGCTAGTTGATTGGTTGGTTGGCCGATTAGTTGGTTGATTGTTTGGCCGGTTGGTTGGTTGGTTGGCTAGTTGGTTGGTTGGTTGGTTGTTTGTTTGGCCAGTTGGTTAGTTGTTTGGTTGGGTAGATGGTTGGTTGGTTGTTTGGCTACTTGGCTAGTTAGTTGATCGGTTAGTCGGTTGATCGGTTGGCTATTTGGTTGGTTGTTTGGCAGGTTGGTTGTTTGTTTGGTCAGCTAGTTGGCTGGTTGGTTGGCCGGTTAGCTGGTTGGCTAGTTGGTTGGTTGTATCATTTACTCACTTTTTTTATTTTTGGGTCAAAAAATTCTACTCCCCCAATCAAAAACTGTTTTTTCTGACGCCACCCAGCTGGGGTTCTGAAGGTACCGAAGTGCCTTCTGGCGCCACACGGTGGCGCGGCATTGCCCATGCCCACCTATGCTGACCATGTGTTCGTTGTATAGTCACCAACTCGGACTGAGCTGTCTTGCGGATTGTGCAGCTGTATATATTCTTGCGCGCACACGCATTAATAAAACCGGTGGTATTGGGCGAACCCAATAGCCTCTATCAACGCTGACTCATCACTTAACAGTTTTACCTGCTAAGCTCGGGCCGGTCCCCTTCAATTGTTATGTCCCTTCAATATATGCGTTGAATTCCTGTTGTTCTAACGTGCGCATCAGGTGTCCATAGATTACTGTAGTAGCGTATGGTGTTTTTACATGACAGAAGGACGACAAAACTAACCTGAAATGACTAGTATTACACCGGGCCGCCTTGCTGATCAACTTCAAAATTGACATCTTTGCTTGCGAGAAATCGTCACAGGTGCTGGGCCAAGACCGATCCAAAGCGAGCAAGAAACTCGTCCCAGACGTCAGCTTGAGCAATACTTCTTCGTCTGATTTTACCGACGATTCATCGGCTATGGCTACTATGGTTTTTATGCCCATCGGACACGTGGCCGGTCTGTAATGATACAACAAATACTCCGTTAGCTGTAATAAAGTGCTTAAGCGCATGTTGATAAATAAGATGAGTAAGTCCTTGACCGCAAAGCCATCCGAGTTGTTAGTAATTTAATTTTAATTCTAAAATTTTTTATATGTAGGATTTTTTATTGAAAAATTCACTTTTATTCGGCTTATTCCTGCATTTATGTAACTCCTGCTCCGAACCGGTCATAAAATAAAAATTATTCTTCATTTAAAAAACGAGATAAAATTCCAGCCTTTTACGATAAAAAGCTGAATTCGAAATTGGTGATGAAAAAATTTCTTAATGTCAATAAGATACAAAAATTGTGCGACTACAAAAACGCCGGATCAAAGCTGCTGCGCATAACAAGGAAAACAGCATAGGGCAAACTAACAATGCCAAGTCATCGCAGCAACCAGTGATCGGACCGAGGGTACTTTTTGGACCCTCGGCCGAGGCCGAGGCCGAGGCCGAGGCCGAGGGTAATGCCGAGGGTCAAGCTTATATACCTATACCCATAAATAGTACTCTTAGAATATTTTGTATGCACATGAGCTAGAGAATAATCGTTATATTAAACACTTTATCGAATGTCAAACAATTCATTTTTATTTTCAATAATAGTAGATTAAATGTGTGAGGGATTTATTGAATAAAGTCAGCAGCATGAAAACATACTTAATTTAACAAGTTGCCGTTGATGAAGACTTGGAAAAGTTAATAAAAAATATGGCTGAACAAGCACTTTAAAACTTTCATTACTATAAAGAAAAAACATTGTCGAAGAAATAAACGAACAAACGAAATAAGTAAAGACAGAACTGTAGCCATTGTTGTGCTCCCTTTTGCAGTGATGCATGTTTAAACACGCTTTTTCAATCATCCGATTCTGGTGTGGCAGGTAATATGATCGAAACTGCACTGTACTTTCCGATCATAGTTTCCCAAGGTCCAGAGTTGAGGGAAGGGTGAAATCCCAAAATGGGGGACCAGTAAATTAAGCAGTGTCTTTGTATGAGCGAACAAATTTTTGTAGATATTTTATATAAACATATTTTT
The DNA here is from genome assembly GCA_036768485.1 of Mermis nigrescens. Lineage (NCBI taxonomy): Eukaryota > Metazoa > Nematoda > Enoplea > Mermithida > Mermithidae > Mermis > Mermis nigrescens. The sequence continues at coordinate 56,525 of JAVLUZ010000821.1, read as the reverse complement.
AAACATTTACATTTTTACATACTGCCAGTGTGTGACCTGCAACCGGAATGCAGTCCTAAACAGTGGTTTTTGTGCAAGATACTTTTTTACATGTATATACAAAGATGGTATCCAAAAGTCTTTGAATATTTTGTACGTGCAAATTTTTGTCTACTATTATAGTATGGTACAGTAGCGATTTAGTGTAGTAAAACAGGATTTTTCGACCTTTGGTGGTGCATCTTAGCTAATTCCTGGGTTTCTGAATATTTGACATTTTTCCATTCTAAATGCAAATTCTACTATTTTAAAGATATATAGGACAGACAATTACTGATGCGCCGAAAATTTTCGGAAATTTTACACCTTTTTACAGTTTTTGTCTCTCCAAAAATCTTTTGCATGTACAAAGATGGTCCTGAAAAGTCTCTGTACATTATGAAAAATCTTTGCCGAATACAAAAAACCGTGGCCCAAAAATCTTGAATTTAGCTGATAATATTAGTTCGGCGCGAAGCGTCGAAATTTTTATGAGCTTTTGATGAAATTTACACATAAAACTCGACTGAGAAAGCTAAAACAACTTGTACTACAAAATCAGAAATACATATTACAGATATTGTAATATGCCAATTAAATCTTGTAATAAGCACTACTGTGCTTAGAAATCCAATGCAACATCAGGATAAATTAGTCAATTTTATCTTTGAACGGCAAAAAAGTGCAAAGTTATTGAATAGTACTTATTTGGCATAAAATTTTTAAAAGCAGCATAAATAGATACAAAAGATATTTAAACCTGCATAAAGATGCCTAGGTTACACAAAAATTGATTTTTCAGTGTTTAATGCCCTTGCTTCAATCTAAATTCAGTATATTAGCGATATTTTGCGCGAAGCGCCGAAAATTTTTCGAAATTTCCCTAAATATAGTGAAAAACGATATAATTAATATCACTTTGTCCAATAAAGTATTTTAATATTGTATAAAAATGGCTGTAAAAAATGCACGAGCCGAATTGATTTTGGAAAAACCTGTATTTATTGGCCATTTTTAGGTGCGTTTTTGCGATTTTCGGCCGAAAATTCGTGATCATTTACCCCTCTCGCATGAAAATGGCCGAAAATCATACGTGTAACAGGAGGGCTTTGGGGAACTCCCCACACCCACCCAGGGTTGGATGTCCTCCCCACGCCCTTCCCTCCAACGTCAGAAAATTTTGACCCACCCTCCCCATTTTTGGCGAAAATTTGCGCTTTGTTGGCTATTTTTAGGTGCTTTTGCCATTTTTGACATAAAATTGGAGTCGTTAATCCCCCTCCTTCTAAAAATGGCCAGGGACCCCTACCCGAAATTTCAAGCCGTTACATTGATGCCAAGGAGCCCCTCCCGAAAATTTTGAGCTGTTGCATGCATGTTTTAAAGTGATAGTTTGTCTATTCACTCTTGCTTACATTCAAAAATACTGTATCACTTCGTGAAATTCTAATAGCTGCACTTTTGCCATAGTAAAAATTAAGTTCAAAAAATATTCAAAAGGTTTTCACCAAAAATCGTCTGACAGTGACTTGAGTCTTGTACCCTGAGAGGAGGGTAATAACCCTCCTCAGCCCCCCTTGGGAATGTGTGTTTCCGATCCATGTAGCGAGCATGAGAATTAAAACTTAGTCATCACATGAAAAATAAATTGGCACTTTGCTGTATGTAACTTGGTGTAAGTGGGTACGCGACTAAAACCATACGAAAAGTCTATAGGTAAAAAATAGCCTGTGTACTGCAGATGCATTCTAAATAGTTAATATTCAACGGATATATTAAATTTATTCAAATTTGATTTTAAACCTCGGCGCCTCGGCACTTTTCAGCTTCGCCCTCGGCGCCGAGGCCGAGGCTCCAAAAAACGCCGAGGCTTGCCGAGGCCGAGGCCTCGGTCCGATCACTGGCAGCAACTAAGATAATTCAAATCAAAATGAAACGTGTATGCATACGTAGGTACAATAACGTAGTAAAAGAGGCGCGGGGAAGGCCGTTCCAATTAGTCGAAAAAATTTTAGGAAAGCCAAGATAATAAACGGAAAGATGGAATTACATTACTCTGTTAGAAGATCTTCAAATTTTCTGCGACCAAAAACGACACTTTGAGAACATATTCCAAAAAAACAAAATTGTCCAATTATTCAAATTCTATTATTTTCATAGATAGAGCACGCTGAAAACCATCGAAAATTCGGTTCTTTCCGGCAATGCTTATAGATTTTCTAAGATGTGCGGGAGACAATTTATTTTTGATTTTTTTATTTTATTTTTTTAACAATTTATTTTTATTCACGCTGTCTTTTGGACGAATCCTGGATAAGAAGGAGCCTGTGTACATATACACAATTAATTCGGTATATAAATAAAGAAATCCAGAACCTTTCAAAATGCATTTAATAAGAATCACTGCAATTCAATGCGAATACATGTGTAATGGCCAATCAGAACATTTCTCAATATGCCCCACCTAACTGTCCCAACTGTTTTTCCGTAATAACTCCCCTAATTCTTAATATTTCCTAATGATTTTTTATTCATAACTAGAAGGTCTAATAAGAAACTAGACTACATGATTTGGCTTATTTTGCTGGTTCGTGGTGTGAGCTACAGAAACCTAACTTTTTGCAGGTTGACCACCTAATACCCGAAACATTATGTCGCGTTAAGACGATCAATTCTTAATATTTTGAAAAGTTTCTCCAACAAATATAGAATGTCTAATAGGTCATCGACTGATAAAGTTCGACATGATTTGGTTATATACTGTTCAAAATATAGCATTTTCACAGAACCGACTGTTATTCACTGTGCAAAAATCGTCGTACAAGCTTATGACAGAAATGTCTCATGAGCTTGCGCAAACCTATGCAACGGTTTTTAATGATGCACAAACATTCAGATAGGTACTGACAATTCATTATCATTTATAGCTTGAGTGGCATGAATCGTGGGCTATGCATTTATCGCAAAAACTAACAAAAATCTATGGTTTACTCTAAGTTCTGCAGTTCACCCTATACGCAAGCGAAACCGAAAAATATAATAAAAAAACAAAACAAAACAAATTATTAAACCTTGTCGTTATGTTTCCTATTGGACCTTCTAGCTATATCCAAAAAAATCGTTGAAAAATAATAAGAATTTACAGCGTTATTACGAAAAAAACATGTTGGATAATTGGGTGGGACATCCTGCATCTTAAGTTTCTTGAATCCCATTTTAATGTAAAAATCAAGATTTGCAATAAGAGAATTGAAGATTAAATTAAGGGATCAAAAATGAAATTTTGAGTAAAAAAATCAAATACAAAACAAATTCGTTACGCTTCGCAAGGGTCGTTGATTGAACTACGCCGAATTTCGGCTATCCGCTGCGCTACGTGTTCAATGGAAGCATTAGTGAAGTCAGGGGCGGAAATCAAAGGAATTTCATCCATAAAAGCGCTAAGAACACCTGAATTCGTTTTCAATTAGTACCAGACATGTACAGCATAGGATTTCTGGGCGGAGGGGATTAAATTTTAAAGTGCCTTTTTGGGCCTAGAAGCGGTGATTCGCGTCAAAAACATCGTATTTAACTTTTCCAACTATACTCTCAAGAGCATGAAAAGAGAATAATTTCCAAAAAAATCAAGACAGTCGAACAAATTAAACAATATATATGTCAAAACATGAGTACATATATGGCGCGGAGCGCCGAAAATTTGACACTTTTGAGCAATTAGACAGATGAAAACGCGTAAAAAAGCTCTTTTTCTGCAGATTTTCAGTAAAATATTGGAAACTTTTGAAAAATCGCCAATTCTGGGGGAGTCGAAAAAATATCTGCGGGGGTTAAAATTTTTCAGGGGCAGTGAACCCCCAAACCACGTGTGATAATTGATAAGTACACGCAGTTTGGCGGAAATAATGACGGATTGCAAAGTTATACAACCAAAAGTGGGCAAAACGAAACACGTAAAAGGGTTGAGCATTCCATGAACATTTTTGGAGACTGAAAATAGAGAGAAAAGAGTCAGAGAACTATCCTGGGATGAAGCATAGAGAAGAGCTATATTATTTAACGGTTTTAATGAAAACTTATACATACGAGTATTAAGAATGCAGTCAATCAGAACAAGTAAAAAATTATGTAAGATTTGAGTTGAAGTGGCAGAATAATATAACATACGATGTTAGGCTCTGTAAATATCGAGTAAACTGAACATAAACTTGCTTTACAGTGGCTCGAAAACCCGATTTGGGTACCTAGTAGTTAAGTAAAAAAATGCTACAGTTACACACACATCTATGTAAAAGTGTTGTAAGATGATTAGGATAAGATTCATAGAGGTACTTTCTGATCATCGCCTTCTTTTACCTATTGCATGTGTACGGTGCCAATCGGTACAAAACGGCTATTGCCAGAGTACAAGATTTGTATTAAATGAAGAATGACGTTTTATTAATAAAATATATTTAATGAAAAAATGGAATGGGTGCAGTATTTCTTTGTATCCGGAAAAGATTTATCCCGATGTACAAAGACTTTTGGGGACCGTCTTTGTACATCTACAAAGATTTTTGAGAAGAAAAAAACTGCAAAAAAGGTGTGAAATTCGAAAAAATTTTCGGCGCTTCGAGCCGAAATGAGTAATTGTGTGTTCTATATATCTTTATAGTGTCAGAAATTGCATTTTGAAAGGGATTTTCGGCGCTTCTCGCCGTTTTGAGACGATTATTAGTGATTTTTGCCCTCAGAAACCCAGAAATTAGCTAAAATACACTACCAAAGGTCGAACAACTCTGTTTTTGGCACACTAAAATCGCTACTGTATTATATTATAGTACCCAAAAATTTGTGTGTACAAAATGTACTAAGACTTTTATAGACCATCTTTGTACATGTACAAACAGACGTTGTACAAAAAAACACCGAATGGGTGTACTTTTTTCGTTATCTGGTACAGGCCCACAAATAATGCAGAACTCGATCTTCGCTTTCGAACCAATGCCACTTTTTCGCATGGTATTTAAGCCGTCGGCAATTTGGCTCTTTTTATCGCAACAAAGCTGCATTTTATCCTTGGCCTCTAGTTTCATCGCAGAATCTTGCAATTTATACGAAATTCCGGCGAGGAATTCACTGTAAACAAATTCGATGTTCACTCACATCACCTTGAAGAGCTTTTGAATCGACTTAGTGATCGATTTCAAAAAAGCAACACACATAGAAGCAAACCATAGATGTGCAAGGTGGGGATGGCCAGAGGAGGGTGAAATTCAAATAGAGTCACACGGTAAACATAGGTCCTAACATGCGTTTCTGGTAGGTAATATATTGATATTGTTATTTAAGAATATTAAAATGTCATTCTTGAATTGGTATCTATTTAAAAATATTAAAATGTCATTCTTGGGATCAGATTGTAGATAAAATCAATTCTAAAATGTTTTTTAAATGCTCATTTTAAACAATGTATTAAGTGGATTATTTATTCACTATACTGTGATAAATAATTGATAAAAAAGTAATATTGTGTGGAAAATAATAATTTTTCAAAAATATTACTCAAAGTGACTGAACTTTGTTAACTGAGCTGTACTTTTCTATTATGAAATCTAAATTTTCCTCAAAAGCAACTTATGTTTCACCAGAATTGCCTGACAGTACCCGGTTTTTCAAAATCTGAGGTAGGGGTAATACCAACTCCCACCCCTCCCTATGCCCTTGTGTAATGCAAAGTGTACAGGGTGGCGCACGTATTTAGTTATTTCATATTTTGTTGAAAAAATTTTTTTTCAACTTTAACATCATTAAAAACGAAAATAAAGCGAAATGGCTTTCATAAATTACAAGGAAAAAGATCGGAGAGCGTCAAGTTGAGAAAACTAGGAGGCCAAAATGGGAGGCGAATCTACGACTCATCAAGCCTTGGTTGGCCTTATCATTCTTCCGACTTAAAGTTGTGCGTTTTTCTTTGGCGATTTATCAAATCTTAAGCATGCATAACGTGCCAATTAAACATTCAGGAATTGAAAAATCAAAAAATTATCAAGGCATTCATTGAAGTTGCAGTCGAAATCCACCGAAACGTCTTGCCTGAATACTGCTTCGTATACTCAAATTTGGTAAAATAGTAGTGATCGGGTAGGAATGTATTGCTCGCGAAATACAAAATTTGACACAGTTGAACTTTGCAAGATAAAAGTTTCATGATTGCTTCTTTTAAAGCGCCTTTTTGGCCTAAAAATGGTGGATATGCGTCAAAAACATGGTTTTTCGGCGATTCAGACGATGCTCTATCATTCTAGAGCATAAAAACAAGAAACTTGGAACAATAATCAAAAAAGTCGAATAAATTAAAATAAATATAGTCGCAACATGAGTATATGGCGCGAAGCGCCGAAAATTTGATACTTTTGAGCAAATAGATAGCTAGAAACGCTTAATAAGCACCTTTTCTACGAGTCTTCAGCAAATTTCCGAATGAATAAACCCCTAACATCATGTATGAATGAAAACAAAGTATGGAATAGATACGCGCACCACCCTGTAATTACTTTTAAACTCGAATGCAAGCTATCTTAAATACTTTTAGAGCGTGGACAAGCTCTATCCATAAATATGGCAAGTTTTTGCACAAAATAATGATGTATTAAAAGTGTCTTTCTTACCCCTAATAGGTCATTATAACTTACATTGAGTTATTTTCCGGAAAATCGCTTTTCAAAATGGACTTCTTAAAATAAGATTAGGAATGTTTTGAAAAGCCTCGCTAGAATAAGGACAGAAATCTATTAAAAGCATATCATTTTATACCCTACTGAACAGAGCCTAGAGAAAAACGCTAGTAGTGTTTCCTTTAAAATTTTATCATACACTGGTTCGTGATGTGACTTTACGATTTTTGGCAAATTCGAAAATAAAACCTGGCCATGACCCCGAGCATACATGTAGAGCATGGAAATTCTGGGGGAATGTGTCAGTCTCGACTCACAAAATTTTTGAAAAGTGCCTTTTTGGGCTAAAAACTGTGAGAACGCATTAAAAACACAGTTTTTGAGCGTTTCGAACAATGCCCATTCTTTCTAAAACATTAAAAAATTTAAAAATTCGGAAAAATTGAGTGAAAAATTTTTATATTTCGCAAGGTGCGAGTCAAAAATGAGCTGAAAACGCTAAAAGGACATTTATAAAACTTTTACGAAAAATAAAAGAATTCTGGGGAGGTCGCAGCCATTTTGCGGGGGTCAGTATTCACTTGGAAGTCAAACTTTCCTCCTCCCGAAAACATGTATATATGATCCCAAATATTCTGGCTGATCTGTCTCTTTACGCCATGTTATAGTGCATTGAAAGTTGCGCGCAAGCGACAATTTTTTATAATAGTGAAATCAAATACGTGATACCAGTTGTAAGTAACATTAAAAATAAATAAATAAATAATAAATAGGTACCACTTGTGAATAACACTAATTTTATCAACAAAGATTTATCAATCGCTGATGTCGCTTCCAAGTTAAAGAAATGCATATTACAAACGACTACCTTAAGTTCGGATCATCTTGTTTAATACCAACGGACATGACACACCATTTGACCGGGGCGTTGAGTAAAGGTTTATGTGCTCCGGTCGACATAGGAGCCAAGAAATTGCTTGCGCCTCTAGTCAGTCCTCTCCTAATGAATCCGCCTCTCGGTGGGCGACTGCCACGCATAACCGTATTATTCTGGCAGTTATTAAAATTTTAATCAATAATCATTAAATCCTGTCCGATCAACAAATATTCCAATATTACTGTGTAAGAAACGCAAGTTAAAGCAGCAATTTACTTAATTAGATAACAAAGGAATAGCGCAACTCATATTTTCATAAATTAGAAGACAACGATAAGCATGAGGCCAGCAACTAGTGTACTGGATAAATTGACGCAGGATGAAAAACGTTATTCATGCAATGTGGTCGAAGCGATTAAAAAGCAACTTTTGTTGCTCAATGCAGTCAACAAATGAAATCAGAAGGGCACAAAAGCACTAGGAGCGTTCGCGTTTAACCGCTAGCACAAACATTTTTCCACGAATAACATTTTCCAATGTTTCTAGCCTGCGCAATTTCCTATGTAAAAGCAGAAAAAATTACCCAAAATAATCAAAGAAATCAAATTACATACGGTTGAAAACTAGATATGTATTTGGCACGGAGCTCCGGAAAAGTGACTTTAAGCCAAAAGATCGATAAAAACTTCTGAAGCAGCAGGAAATATTTAGAATCCACTAATGCATCAATAACACAAAGTAGGTATGCATACCAAGAAGGTATAATAACCACCAATCGCTTCGATTTCCAAAGATTTAATGCGATTTCGCGGATGAAGAAATTGAGGGATTAAATGATAATTGCAATGAAATGAGGAAGCAAGAAACGATGGTGGCATATTCAATTAGTGGATCACATTGATCAAAATCAAAATTTTAGATGAAAATGCCTTTTGCGTCATTAAGTAAATAATAGCGCATAATAGCAACAAATAATCATCTCCAGCGCTTATCGCTAAAATACTTGTTTAGAAAAAAAGTTGAGGATAATCTCATAAAATTCCATATGTGCTTCACGCTCAAAAATACATGTTGAGTTAACCTTACGACGCATGAGGCATGGTCATATCGAAATTATCAGGATAATCTAACGAGCAGTGATCGACCGGGCTCAAAAAATACCGGGCCCGGGCCCGAGCTTTGCTGCCGGGCTTGGTACCGGGCCCGGGCCCGGGCTTATATACTAACAACATGCTTTGCTTCCAATACAATGTTATGCATAAGATACATATTTAGACCGATTTTATATTTGTTATTTGTCAAACGCAAGGCTTCACTGCTGTATCAAGAAGATTTTTGAATTCTAAGCTCTGTTAATTATTCAATCTTTCTAAAAATAGATTAAGTAGTTAGCAAGGATTTTGGTAGCATTATTCAAGCAAGAACAAAGTTTTTAATACAATAGCGCGCAATTCCATTATTAAAATGAACGTGCGATTAAACACGGTTTGAAAAAGCACAAGGTTTCATAGATATTTAAAGGAAATTGAGCATTAAATTTATGCATTCAGACATAACAGCGACTATGATATGGTCGGATAGAAGATATGGAATCACGACAATTGGTAGGAAGTCAATTGGTAGAACGACAATTGGTCGTACGACATTTGGTAGGACGTCAATTGGTAGGGTACGACAATTGCTAGGGTACGACAATTGGTAGGATGCGGTAATTGTTATACTGGCTCCCCTACCGTGTTGTACTCATAAACTCAATGCTGCGCATCTGGGATAAACAAATATATATGTACATACTCATATAACTCTTATTTGTTCATCAAGACGGGTAAACAATAGGATTAACATTTACATAAGGTTCATTTGATGCACTGTTCACTTCAGTGGTCCGCTGTCTTTTGTTTTTGTGTCATTCCATATTTTTTTGATCGGTATGATTTCATTCCAGTATGCAAATGAGTTTTCGTATGCCTACGCATATTATGTAAATAAAAAAGCAGCAGCTAGCAAAAAAGTAGGTCATATAACTATTAACTTGAAAGTTGCAGGTATATTTGGAAAATAAAACCATTACAAGTAGGAACATTCGTTCGCATAAGACAGTAATTGTAGAAAAATTCGCCGAAAAACAGCCATTTCATTTTCTTCGTGGCATTGCATACAATTTGTCATAGCATTTTCCATTTTGATCGGTATGTTTCGTTTCCAGTATGCAAATGAGTTTTCGTATGCCTACGCATATTATGTAAATAAAAAAGCAGCAGCTAGCAAAAAAGTAGGTCATATAACTATTAACTTGAAAGTTGCAGGTATATTTGGAAAATAAAACCATTACACAGTAGGAACATTCGTTCGCATAAGACAGTAATATCCTACTAGTGTCGCATCCTACCAATTGTCGTACCCTACCAATTGTCCTACCCTACGAATTGACGTCCTACCAAATGTCGTACGACCAATTGTCGTTCTACCAATTGACTTCCTCCCAATTGTCGTAGACCCAGAAGATATGCTGTTTGGATTTTAGAACTCTAACTATAGCGTACATTGACGTCAATCGAAATTGTGTAGTGTATAGGATAGCACACGTATTGAAGCCATAGGCGTAGCCAGGGGGCATTAGGGGCACATGCCCCCCACACCCCCGAAATTTTTCAGAAATTCTGTTGATTTTTCGAGTGTAATAATTGTGTCCAGAAAATTGAGTTAAAAAAGGCAAAAACGTCAAAAATTTTCTGGCGCTTCGTGCCGAGTCTTTATTATATTTATTGTTATATAGATCCAATGAGTTCAAAAGCTTAAATTAGCTAAAATAATCGATCAATTCACATCACTTTAGTGATTTATTGCTCTATTTGTCCGTTGAATGAAACTGCGCATGCTTGTTGAGCATAACAGTAAATGTGCGAAAATGATTGTGTACCAGTTTGTCTATTCTTTCCTTTGTTTGTCTTTCTTTACAAGGACAGGACACATAATCCTATTTTAAATGAAAGGAATGACCAAATTTTTTTATGTTTTTGCGCATTTTCTGTTTTCTGAATTATATCTTGTTAATAAGAAGGCCACAAATGGGCTTGAAAACGATAAGAACAAAATTGTCATTGATACATCTTTTTTATACCTTATTGGCAGCACCCTTTGCTCCGCTTTATACTTAGCAGAGGTCGAAAAGCGCATTCCAGCTCATCTTGTACAATGTAGGACTTCATCAATTTTAAGTGTTTTGAGCTAAATTTAGAACCGAGATTTGGCCGATTTTGCGAAAATTTTAGCGATAGTATTTAACATTAAAGTGCTTTTTTACAAAATTTTCTAGGGGGCGATTGAGCGCGCCACTGCAGCCCCCGCCGTAAAATCTCGTTGTACATGTGCAGCGAGATTTTGGGAGGACGAAAAGTAAAAGGGTTCGCCGAAATTAATTTGTCTGTTCTGTATGATTTAAGCGGTATAAATTGTGTTTAAAGAGCTAAAACGTCAAAATTTTCCGGCGCATGGCGCTGCTGGTTATTGTTCTTTCTTTTTGTAAAGCTTCAGCATTGCGTTTAATAGCCTAAATCAGGCAAAATATCACAGAATATTAGTATTCACAGGCTACAAAATGTTAAGGACAGAAAAGATTACTAAATTACTTGGTGCTTTGCGCCTCTTATGATTTCCGAACTGTTAGTCAATTAAAAGACCGTAAATTCTACATAAAAACGGTAAAAATATCAAAAATTTCTGGCATTTCGCGCTGATTAACATTTTTGTATTTCTGATTGTCAGAAACCCATAAATTAGCTAGGCTACACTACTTAAGGTCGAAAAACTCAGTTTTATTATAGGTACATAACGTTACTAACATTCAATGCAAAATTAGTCTTAAAAAATTTTTTGTATATGCCCCCTGAACCAAAAATCCTGGCTACGTTTCTGATTGCAGCGTTGTATAGAAGATGAATGCACATATGAATTTGACAAGTATATGATAATGAGCAAAGGCAAACGGATTTAAATAGAATCACAGGCTAGCAAATTCATAAGAAATACGGACAACAGCTGAAATAGTAAACGTCTAAAATATTAACGATAATTATTTGAGGCCCCGTTGAGGCCCGGTGGTTTTCAGCCGGGCCCGGGCCCAGGCCTGAGCCTGCTATGACCGGCCGGGCCCGGTCCGGGCCAGGTACCCGGTCGATCACTGCTAACGAGCTAGTCGAATGTTTCTAACGTCATAACATAGTACATATTTTGAAATCCATAAAAATGCATTCGCAAAGAAATATCGCAAGATGTATGCTTGCAATAATCAATGTCTGTCTGCAACAGAACGTCAGGCACATTAGCGATTCGTGTGACTAACGACATGAATAACCACGAAAATGCTTTAATCATATTCGTAAACTTGATACAAAAAAGGAAAATAGGAATGATACGATATTATAATCATATTGTCAAAAATATACAGATGACACGACGCACGATATCATTTCTTGAGAAGCAACTTATTCATTACTCCTTTCTCCACAAAAAACACTACTACATAAACTTTACAAAAGAACGGCGAATAGAAATAATTCAGCATTAAAATCTAAATGCAGCATGGAAACATGCAAATATGGCACAGCATGGCTTATCTGAGTGGGGAGTCAACCAGTCCAGGGAAGGAGTCGAAAATTGAGCCTTTTTGGCCAGAATGACCTTAAAAACTTATTTAAATGGTAAAATGTTTTTAAAACTACATAATTTTTAAGTTTCTGGTCAACGTCAAGCACTTTTTCAAATGTCAAGCACTTTTGAAAGAATTCCAAATTTCTTCTATTTTTAGCCACCCTTTTGCCCCCACTTTCGCCAAAAAAATTCTAATTTTTCTATTTGGGGTATGCAGATCCCCAAAATCCTCACACGTGCATGCATGGTTATAACCTACAGTCACACTTGCATTTGTGTACCATTTAAGGTCTGTTATCAGACTGGTCTAAAGATCGTAGAAGTTCTTCAAGCTAAAATGATATAAAAATCGGTAAATGTTTAAAAAGCGGGTTGATTTCGATCATTTTCGCGGAAAAAAATTTGACTTTGGTTTGTTTCTGGCCTTAATGTGACCTTATTTACCCCAGGAAATTCGCCTTTCCCAAATGCACCAAACTTTCCTGAAGGCACAATAAATACCGAAAGGTCAGCACTGTTTGGTAATTTAAGCCCAAAATGGTATAATTTCAAGCGATTTCGTTCTCTAATAAAAAGCAACCTAACTTGCTGTAGTATAAATACCGGATTTCAACTAGGGATGCACCGATATGGGTTTGGCCGATATATGGGCTGGCCGATATATTGGCGAATCATGGCCGATAATATCGGCCGATATATCGGCCGATATTTTGGCCGATATGTCGGCCGATATAAAGAATTATAGTAAATGCAGGGATGATGTACTCAGTAATTCCACAGAATGAGCAGTCAATGCTTCATGATCCTGAAATTTAACTACAACAAAACAATAAGAATCATATCTCGGAAATGCAGGTCGAGTGCATGATGCTTTGAATAGAATCTTACTAATACTGTATTGACTCTAATTGCCTAATATGAGCATACAATTCTGCCAGATTGGGAGTTTCTCTCTATTTTTGGGAGTTTCCAACTTTTTCTGGAAAGTTTTAAATCTATAATCAGTTGAGTGATGGGTGTTCTCGATGCACTTTTTGAATTTTTTAGGGGCTTGTTGCCTACACTGTGTACATGATGTTAGAATGTTTCTAAGAAATAACCTGAGTTTTATTTTTCAAAAGTCATATTTGGCAACAGTATGAGCATGATGTATATAATCGCAGTATCATGTGTATTTTCCAGTTATGTTAGCCGAAATCTTTTCATCCAAGATTGTTTTACTTGAAAAAGAGAAGCTTTCTGTGGGCGAGTGAAAACAAATTCCTAACCTCAAATTATGTAAATAACAGTCCCAATTCAGGCGTAGATGAAACTAAAGAAATTAGCAAATATTTCGAAAAGCTCTGATAGCCAATGCTTGCAATATTTTTGAATGGTGGCGTAATAATAAAGGACGTTTTCCTGTGCTTGCCAGCATTGCCAGAGTATACCTGTCAGCCCCAGCATCAAGCATCGAAAGTGAGAGGCTATTCAGCACAGCAGGAAAAATGCTTACACAAAACTGAGAAATCGGACTTAAGCCGAACATTGTAGAGGAACTCTCATTTTTGAAAGGAAATGCAGTACTGTGGTCTTGATACTTGATGTCAATTATGCTTGTAAAAGTGAGAATATAGTGAAATACGTTTTTAGTAAAGTTCCTTTTGATGTATGCAGTGGCATTTTTGAAATTCTTCATCAACTATCCATTTTCTTATGAAATTCTAGAAAAATGGCCGATACCGATATATGAAAAACAGGCCGATATATCGGCCCGCCGATATATCGGTTGCATCCCTAATTTCAACCCTCCCGCCTGATCATCCTGACCTTGTGCATCCATAGAATGTATGTCTGCTTGCAGCTCTAGTAGATGCAGGAGTAGTTCACTATATGCCTATCTCACTTCATAAAACCCCAAATAGAAGTAAAATTGCTTTCATACAATGTCTCATGAAATTGTTGATTACGTCGGTTATTCACTTGCTGAGTTAGAAGGCTTACAATTAAATAGAAAAAGTAACAATGCGATCATAGGCAACTATTTAAGATGAGAAAGATTATGACATTATATGATATGTAAGTACAGGCCCGTATCCAGGATTTTACATCGGGAGGAAGGCCACAAATTTTTAAGTTAGATATCTCGAAAACCATTGGATGGGCGAAAATAAAGGCAGTTTTGAGCGTATCTCAGCGAGCTATATACGATGGTGAAGAAAAACTTCAAGAAAATTTTTAAAAGTTTTTCATCTTAATTCAGCAAATTTATCAATTAAGCTGATATCTCATCACTTAATCGACGAATTATTTCTTATCTCTTGCCTTTGTATTTAATCATTGTGCTTTACAGAGAAAAAACATATATAATCAATAGAAACGGCGCAAAGCGCCGAGAAAATTTCATGTTTCCAGTGTCATAACTCAAACTTGAGCTATTTTGAGTGAGCTAGAAGGCAAAACCTAAAGCTGATCAATGAACCCGGCGCACAATGCTCTCTATGTCCAACTCAAATCGAACGATTTTTAGCGGTTTAGAAGACAAAACTATACATAAACAATAAATCTGGCGCAAAGCGCCGGAAAATTTTGAGTTTATTAGCTCAAAAGTATGCTAAAAACCTGTTTTGGCGATGTTTTAGACACCATTCTCTGTAAAAATAAAGGAAATGGAAAAAATTTCCATTTTCCATTTCCAAGTTTTACCCTATTTTTCCATTTTCTGACGATTTTTCATCTGCGACAAAATCATTGTAGTCGGAGTGGATGACGATTTTTTCGGATCTGGAAGGTCAATCTTTTCAAAAGGGGAGAATTCGGAGTGAAAAGATGGAGAAATGAACAATTTTCAGTTTTTTCCATTTTTGTAGACTTTTCCATTTTTAGTTATGCTTTTTTTCAAAAATGGAGAAATTTGTTGAGAAACGACATGAGTTTGACATCTACATCTGAAAATTTTGAAAATGAACCATCGGAGTTCTCGAAGACTATGGTGTGTACCGATTTTGCGCCATTCCAGCAGAACTGCCATACAATTGCGCAAAAACAATACTTTGTGTCACTAAAAGACGCAGAAAAAAGAAGTAAACCAAATCCATACAAAACTCACAGAGTTATGGTACTTCAAACATCATCTTTGACATTCACCATTTTGAGCCACTTTTAGGAATTTGTGCAGTTTATCAAGAGTTTCCAATTTTTACTACAAACATATTTTTCCACCGTTTTCAGGGACGCAGATTACAAAAAATTAAGTTATACTGCACGGAAACCAAGATTGAAGAGAATTTTTTTGTAATTTTACCATTTTTAGCATTGTTTAAATCCAGTTAAAGATTTCTAATTAAATACGATTCAAACAGCATTTTTGGATTATCTCAAAGTTCCATCCAGTGTTTTTTTTTGTACAAGGTCCGTTTGTACATGTACAAAGATGGTCCCCAAAAGTCTTTGTACATTTTGTACATGCAAATTTTTGTGTACTATATTATAGTACAGTAGCGATTTTAGTGTGGTAAAACAGGGTTTTCGATCTTTGGTAGTGTATTTTAGCTAATTTCTGGGTTTCTGACGCCAAAAATTACTAAAAATTATCTGAAAACGGCGCGAAGCGCCGAAAAATATTGACATTTTTCCATTCTAAATGCAAATTCTGTCATTTTAAAGATATATAAGACAAATAATTTATCAGCTCGGCGCGAAGCGCCGAAAATTTTCGGGAATTTTACACCTTTTTACAGTTTTTGTCTTTCTAAAAATCGTTGTACATTTTGTACACACAAAATTTTTGGGTACTATAATATGGTGCAGCTGCGATTTTACTGTCGTAAAAACAGAGTTCTTCGACTTTTCGTAGTGTGTTTTAGCTAATTTCTGGGTCTCTAAGGGCAAAAATCACTAAGAATCGTCTTAAAATGGCGCGAAGCGCCGAAAAATTTGACATTTTTACTTTTGAAATGCAATTTCTGGCATTATAAAGATATATAGAACACACAATTACTCATTTCGGCGCGAAGCGCCGAAATTTTTTTGAATTTTAGACCTTTTTTTCAATTTTTGTCTTCCCAAAAATCTTTGTACATGTACAAAGACGGTCCCGAAAAGTCTTTGTACATCGGGAAAAATCTTTGCCGAATACAAAAAAAAACCGTGGTTCCATCTATTTGAAGATTCCAAGAATGAAAGAGTGGGATGCAAAATAACATGTACCCAATTTAGGTCGATCTAAGCATCTATACAGCGACCTGAGCATCTACACATCGACCTAAGCATCTATACATCGACCTAAGCATCTATACATCGACCTAAGCATCTATACCTCGATCTAAGTGGGAGCGACCTTGACCTAAGCAGCCGAAATCACCTTGTCAGATGCACTAAGCCTAAGCCTAAGTGTCATTTAAGCAGAAACTTGAATTTTTACATGTCTTATCAAGTAAAATGACCGAAAAAAAAAACATGCAATTGTTTTTTAAATTTAAAAATATTATAAAACAAAATTTTTTCCGCGCAATAAAAGTCGTTTTTTTTCACAATTAGCGACCTTGAAAATGTCAGTTAAATATGTTTTTAGCCCAAATTCGGAACATTTTTGGCAAACTGTCAAATACTCCACTTTAATGTAGCTATATCCGGAGTATGTTGAATCGTTTTTGCTCACATCACCACAGACTTTTCCTGATGCCCTATTCCCTTTTGAAACACCTCAGATCCACATTTATATTCTCACTTACATTGCCTGCCATCTGAGTGCATTTATGACAAAGTAAAGTACCGTAAGTCTATCTTCACCAATATTGACCCGTTTTCCATGAAATGTTTTTTCCGCACTTTCTTTTTGCATGTCCTCCTCATTTCAACCAATGTCATTCCTTTCCACATACATTTGCAAGTTTTCTGTTCACACCATAAAGTAAAGTTTAGCCAAACCATTTTCCCTGAACCATAAAGTTTAGCCAACCATTTCCCTTGAAAATAAAGGAAATGGAAAATTTTCCATTTTCCATTTCCAGGTTTTAGCCTATTTTTCCATTTTTAACAGTAATTATTTGCAGTCAACTGCAGTAATATAGCACACAATGTAAAATTATATGCAGTCAAAAACCAGCAGCATAGACTGCAGGTAATATAGCACACAATGTAAAATTATATGCAGTCAAAAACCAGCGGCCTAGACTGCAGGTAATATAGCACACAATGTGATATTATATGCAGTCAAGTTGAATGCTTATTGTTATAGGAAGCTGGCGCTTCGCTCGCATTTCAACCTGTAATAGATGGTTTTAGAAGGCACTTTTATTTGAGATGGTCTGGCAGATTTGCTTCCTCACTAGGGAATATTTTTTTGCGCTGCATGGGTAGCACACTCAATAGCTGCCCAGTCACCCATTAGCGCATGTTGATGGGCCAGCGTAAGCTCTGGGGCATACATACATACACACATATTTGATCAATCCGGAATAAATTTATAACTGCACAATTACAGGGTGGTTCAAACAGAGCACATAAGATCATAATAAACAGACTAGCACTATCACAGCCAATTAATCTTATGATGTCAAATCATGTCCAATAATTGACACAATGGTTGTTTAACCAGCTATAAAATTACATTTAAACGCAAGAAAAGGGCAAAAATGGCTAAAAATAAAGTATGTAGACAGCGTAGGCATGTACCTTACTTTCCTGTTGGTACGTACCTACATATTTTCGAAGCATTTTATTTCCACTACTGTAAAACAATTCCCCAGAATGAGGACAAGAACAGCAACAGCTACTCAATATCTATCAAGCAGGACCAGAGCTCACGCTGGCCCGTTAACGTGCGCTAATGGGTGACTGGGCAGCTATTGAGTCTGCTACCCATGCAGCGCAAAAAACATTCCCTAGTGAGGAAGCAAATCTGCCAGACCATCTCAAATAAAAGTGCCTTCTAAAACCATCTACTACAGGTTGGAATGCGAGCGAAGCGCCAGCTTCCCATATCAATAAGCATTCAACTTGACTGCATATAATATCACATTGTGTACCATATTACCTGCAGTCCAGGCCGCTGGTTTTTGACTGCATATAATTTTACATTGTGTGCTATATTACCTGCAGTCTAGGCCGCTGGTTTTTGACTGCATATAATTTTACGTTGTGTGCTATATTACCTGCAGTCTAGGCCGCTGGTTTTTGACTGCATATAATTTTACATTGTGTGTCATATATTACCTGCAGTTGACTGCAAATAATGGTCACTGCCTCCACTTTCCGGCGATTTTCCATCTGCGATGAAATCAAATTGGTAGTCAAAGTGGATGACAATTTTTTTGGATCTGAAAGGTCAATCTTTTCAAAAGAGAATTTTGAGTGAAAGAAAGAAGAGGAAATGAACGAATTTTCAGTTTTTTTCCATTTTTTTACTTTTCCAATTTTAGTTACGCTTTCCAAATTTTTTTCCAAAATAGAGAAATTTGGTGAGAAACGACATGATTTTGACATTCTGGACCGAAAATTTTGAAAATAAACCATTTCCCATTGAAAATAAAGGAAATGGAAAATTTTCCATTATCCATTTCCGGGTTTTACCTATTTTTCCATTTTCCGCTAGATTTTCCATCTGGGCGACGAAATCGTTGTAGTTGAAGTGAATGACGATTTTTTCGGATCTTGTAGGTCAATCTTTTTCAAAAGCGGAGAATTCTCAGCGTGAAAAGACGAATGAAATGAACAATTTTTCGTTTTTTTTTCCATTTTTTTGTACACTTTTCCATTTTTAGTTACGCTTTCGAAATTTCTCTTCAAAAATAGAGAAATTTGGGGTGAGAAACGACATGATTTTGACATTAACGACCGAGAATTCTGAAAATAAACCATTTTCAGTCGAGCGCAAAGAAATGGAATTTTCCATTTCCGGCTTTTACTCACTTTTTCCGATTTTCCGGCTTTTACCCATTTTTCCATTTTCCATTTTCCATTTTCAATTTCCATTTTCCATTTCCGGCTTTTACCCATTTTCCATTTCTCATTTGCAGTCAAAAACCAGCGGCCTGGACTGCAAATAAGATCGGATACAGTGTGATATTATTTCTATCAAACCAGCGGCCCAGACTACAAATGAGGTCGGACACAGTTAAATAATATTTGCAGTCAAAGACCAGAGGACTAGAAAAAAACTGAAACAAAATCCTGGATACGGGCCTGACAATGCCGTTTAACTTTTCTCCCTAATAGGTAATCTGAAAACTCTGCATTAAATTCATGCTCTTCTACTAATTGCATTTTTAAAAAACTGCGATGGATTTATGGACAATAGCCTAGTAAAATATTTGCATCTCATGTGCTTTAAGTACTTCTTTTATTTATTCACTGCCCGCCTGGCCAGTGTTGCCAGGTCCCAAAATTCAGATTCTCCTGCACAGAGGTAAAATTGGGGAAAAATTCTCCTGCAATTCTCCTGAAAATATTTTGATTCTCCTGAAAATTCTCCTGAATCATATTTTGCAGGAAAGGTTGTACAGCAGATCTACAATTGTAATGACACATGCATATCAAGCATGCTCAGGCCAATTCTACCTTGGTTCACCCAACTATTTTATTCTGATCTCTTGCCTGTTAATCCTAAGGACACTCAAGGCTAAATAATGAACATTAATTCTCTCACAAAAAGCTCGCGGATCATATCTGCATCATACAGGCAGATGCAAAAATAATGGTTTGCAAACGTCTATGAAATTGATAAAAACAATTAGACGGTGTGTAAAGCTATGTATTTCTGCACTTCGTGATATTAAGTGAATAAATAAATGAATGAATGAATGATTTACTACAGAAGCACGAAACTTATTTCTAGATATAGTTATAACTTTACACAAAGGTCTTAACTATGAACGAAATAAATTCTAAATGTGAAAGATCTAAGTACATAATTATATACAACTAACTTAACTACAGTAGGGACAGTAAGAAGGTTGATGCATGATAATCATTATAACTTGCTGTTTAAGTTTTGAAAATTCTCCTGAATTCTCCTAGATTTTCAGGATTCCACTGAATTCTCCTGACATTTTAAAATTCTCCTGCATTCTCCTGCATGTTTACAACTTCTCCTGAAATTTCTCCTGAAAAGCCCATTCTCCTGCTCCTGCTCCTGAAAATTTTAGATTCTCCTGAATTCAGGAGAATTCTCCCGCACCTGGCAACCCTGCGCCTGGCTGGCCTATCAGAAAATTCCTGCGCTATACGCAATAGCTACAGTATTTATATTTCTTGCGTAACGTGGATAAAATTTCCTCTTTCATCTATTTGACTTGAATGATTACATATTAGAAGGCTCACTATGAAAATGTGTTTCATTTAAACTGCCTATTGAAATTTTATTGAAGTTTTCAGCAACTTTTATGCTGCTGCAACAAATATCAAGAGGTTAGGGGTTTAAGCCCAAAACACGACGTGTCGAACTTCTGTTAATATTTTTACACATATGTATAAAAGGCTTTTGCTGCAACTATAGTCTGTTTTATTTATTCGTGAGGCTTTTAGTCAATTTTTTAAGGATACAGTAAGCGGAACAAGACGAAAAGACGAATTACTGTAATTCTTCAGATCAGCTCAGCGAGGGCAAGTGGCTGGAATTCTTCCATTTTTAATGCACTAATCCGCCCATAAAAATTTAGTTTTGGCATTCAATCAGTGCTGGGACGTAAGTGCGCTAAACAAAAAGCTACCGGCTGGAATCATACCCGGGTTGTTTCGACGACAAGCAGACGTTTTACCAACTGAGCAATGCAGGAATTTGCTGTTTCTTAAGATCTCAGTCTATTGTGTTTGAAGTGTCAACTTAGGATAAGTTGAATGCGCGATTTTCATCTGTAAGTTAATTGATCTGCTGGAAGACGAAAATAAATTATGCCGCAAAAATGCTATTAAAAAACCCTCCTTTACTACGTAGCTATAGTGAGATATAGCCACCTACAGTAAATAAGAAAGAAGGAGTTACTGTAACCTCCCGAAAACATTTACCGAAAAAGCTATCGGATAAATGAAACATACTATACTGTTCAGTCCAGGTAGCTATGTATTTACCTATCTATATTATAAATCCAAGTTGGAAAAAATGCTCGAAGAGCACTGGAAATTTATATGTTTTTGTTCTTTTTAAAGAGTCAAAAGTGGAGCACAAGCTGCTCAAAACTACGTTGATACCCACAATGAAAATCAAAATGGACTGAAGCATCTTGATATTCACCCATAAGCAAACATATCTCCGCCTTTTTTCTTTGATTTACATAAGGAACACAAATTGAACCGTTGTCCCTTAAAACTTGTAGCAGTTTCGAACTTATTTTAATGTTGCATACAAAGTTAGTACCATAGGTGGGCGGCTCCAAAGGTCTGGGGGGTGTAAAATTCTTTCATAGTCGATTTCCTATTGGCCTCAAAAATGGTGCTATGGCGGAAAAAACACCATTTTTGAACGTTTTTCGTCGAGCTCTACATATTGATTGGCATAAAAATTCGAAAAAAGCAAAAAATTTCAAAAAATAAAATTCGGGGGGTGTAGCTGGGTTTTCGCCATTTTTCGTTGGGTATTTTGCCTTCTGGGGGGTGCATACCCCCACGCCCAGGTAAGGTTAGTACGTATTTAGAGCGACGGTCATATAAGATACCTACATGTGTGTATGTAGGTAGTCTGATAGTTTGTCTCTCTTACTAAGACTTTTCAAAACAGTTTCTGAACTCTAAGTTTTCATTACAGTTTCTGATCTAATGACTTACTGTACTCTACTTGTCATGCTATAATCTATTTCACGAAACTTTGTGCATGGAAATCAACTTTCAACGATCTAGCGAGGAGCTAAAAAAGTGGTTTCTAGGCCAGCTTACTGTAATAAAAATTTTGTAAAATAAAACTTTGTTTGCTTATCGATTGCTGTGAGCAATATCATGGTTGCTGCTTCAGTTTAAACCGCTTTTGTAATCGATTTAAATTCACTTTAAAATTTAAATCTATCTTAAAAAGGTTCCGCGAAACAGACTATAGTCACAATCACACCTGGGCGTGGGGGGTTTGGGGGGGGCACGCACCCCCAGAGCGCCAAAATACCCCCCCAGAAATCAAAATACCCCCCCCCAGAATTCAATTTTTTTGAAAATTTTTTTTCGTTTTTTTCGCAATTTTTTGATGCCAATGGATAGTGCTTGATGAAACGTCGAAAAATGGTGTTTTTATCGCCATCCACCATTTTTAAGGCCATTTTTCGACCTTCAAAAAATCTTGCACCCCCCCCCAGAATTTTCTTGCTGCCCACGTATGGTCACAATTAAATGGTTTCCAAGGGAAGAATGATTTATTATTGACTTATATTCTGACAAAGAAACGTGTTTTTAAAACTAAGCTTTTTGATTGTGTCTTTATCAATTTTGATTGAATTTTTTTCTTCATGATTGTAAACACTAAATCAGGATTAAAAGAATTTCGAGTGACTTGAAAACAAATCCGAATTTTCATTTTATCTAAGCCACAAAGTCTCATTTTCTTCACTACAGAAAGCCTCTAGTCTATTTCAGCATACCTCGTGCATGGGCAGTAGTTCTTTAGACGCTTTGATGCAAAATCGACTACAAAAACGTGAAGCAACAATGGCGATACTGTCCGCAAAGAAATGAAATATATGAAGTTTTACTGTGCAAAGTTGCATTACACTAATCTGCGTGGAAACTACTTTTGTAACTGCTCGTTTAGATCGCTGGAAATTGATTTCCATGCAAGTTCGTGAAATCTGCTACTCGTCCCAATCAACGGACAAGTTTGGCCATTACAATATTCGCGATTCAAGTTTAAAATTTACAAAACTGATTCATGTACCTATATGCAGGGACGTAGCTGTGGGGGGAATGGGGGGGTCCGGACCCCCCAAAATACAGAAAAAACGGAAAAATTGGTTTTTTTCACACGTTATTTTGTGCTATTTCTGGCTTAGACCCCCCCAAATTGGTGTTGGTCCCCCCCAAAATAGGAGGGCCAGCTACGTGCCTGCGTGTATGTAACTGCTGTCGGTAGTTACACGCCTCTAATGTAACTCCGGTTCAAACGCCTATGACGGGAAGTTAATACCCCAACAGGCATTAAAGTCGATGACGAGCATGAGACAGGCTATAGCGGTATGCCTACCATGCTCGCCAGGCAAGCTCAATGACGAGCTGAGACGGGCTATAGCCGGGCATAGCCTACTCACGCTCAACTGCGGGCGCCTATGCTCACCAATCGGCAGAGCCCGTTGCTGTTGCTCTGTCGGTGTTGCATTCGATCGGTATTGCACGCCGCTCATTTCTGAACGGCGCTGCAGTCGGGCAGTTGACCCGTTAGTTTATGCTTTCCGGTTGGGCATAAGGAACTACAGCCGATCTCGTTTTTGTTTGGAGCGCTGGTTCGGCCCGCGAAAGCGACCGAACACTGATCAGGATCTTTGGGTCTGCCTAGTTTTGTGAGACTCTTACATATAGGTACATAACTACACGATTTGGCCATTGTTACATGGCATACGAAGAAGAGGCGGAGATATGTTTGCTTATGGGTGCCCTACGTTATGTTGCTTATTACATCTTGATAAGTAGCGGGTGAATTCTTATAAGATTCTTAGAAATCTTATTTTTCTTCCTCCGGATGCTTATGTTGTTGCAAGATTTTATAAGAAAACGTTACTGCTTGCAAGCAGTCTTACAATACATAAAATTCTTATAAGATGGCATATACTATCTTACATTCTTGCCAGCCTTTGCTTTTTGCTTACACGCACAGTCATAAGCAGGACAAGAATTAAAGACAAGCAGGATTGTAGGACAGCGTAAGCAAAAAGCCGTCTTGTAAGAAAGTTACGTCTGCGTATTACAGACAAGCATGAGCAAGCAAATTACGTTCTTGTATGCCTTATTGCAAGATGACTTGCATGATTGCTTAAGTGTGCTTGTGACATGACAAGCAAGACACGATTCATTTATAAGATAATACAAGCTGTCTTATAAGATACATATATGTACCTACCTAGGCACGTCATGCTGTAAAAACGGTAATATTATCAGTATAATGAAAGTGACTGAAAAGATGAAAAAATGACAAAAAAATTGAAGATGATTGAAAATATCTTTTCGCAAAAGAGCATAAAAATGTGAATCAACTTTAATCTACAAGTCATTAGTCATTGTAATACTTTTTTAGGGAATTTGTCCTTCAAGAAGCTCGATTACTGAGCGAAACAGGCCGGCTGACTCACGAGGCCGGCCTTGCTAACCTGGGTGTGGGGGTTTGGTGTAGGTATGCACCCCAGAAGGCCAAATACCCAACACGAAAGTGTAAATACTCAACAGTTCTCCAAAAATTGATTTTTTAAAGATTTTTCTTGTTGCTTACAAGCATGAATAAGCAAACTTATAGGTCATAGTATGCATTATCGCAAGACAACTTTTTTGCTTGTTTCTGCTTGCAAGCACTGACAAGCAGAAGAGCAAGATAAGTTTTAAATATATCTACGGATTTACAGTGACGTTTTATCAGACTGACCAGAAATGATTTGGAATGAAGTCAAATTCTTGTAGGTACAGAGTCTGATTACTTTAACTTTATGGTTTTCTCTTGAATTCAATTAATCCGCATGCGTAAGGCCACAAAAATGGTTAAACGGAAATTTAATAAAATTGAATTAAAATTAAGTCAATTAAATAAAATGAGTCTATTGAAATTTTCACAAGCGTACTAGTTACTGCTAAGCAACTCCAGTGATGCAGAAAATATTGCTAAAGCAAGTGGTGCACCTGCCAGTCTCCTCATAAGGTTATTTAATGTGTATTATTCATCCTCCTCGGCTTTTTTCAAGGAAGGCTATAATTGTATACATAAACACGCTGAGCCAATCGTGCTTATAAGTCATGAAAACAGGCCAAAATTCTTACAAAAATAATTAAACGCTTATAGTTTTATTCAGCAATCCAAAATCTTGTAAGACGTTGAAAGTCTTAGCCAACCTTCAGCTATCGGAAATTTTTGAAAACTTTATAAGGACTAAATAAAATGTGCTGGGTTGCTGCCGTTTTTGGTCCGAAATTCGCATTTTCACGTCAGAAATAGCTTTTTATGAATACACACAATAATCGTGGTGGTGATCATTCCTGGGCGTGGGGGGTTTGGGGGCATGCACCATAAGTGGGCAGCTCCAAAGTTCTGGGGAATTCAAAATTTTTTGAGAGTCGAATATTGGCCTAAAAATGGTGCTATGATGAAATACACCATTTTTGAACGTTTCTCGTCGAGCTATATCGATTGGCATCAAAAAATCCAAAAAAACATAAAATTTTTCAAAAATGAACTGTGGGGTATTGTTGGGCTTACCTGGGCGCGGGGGTTTGGGGTATGCATCCCCCAGAAGGCAAGTACCCAACAAGAAATGGCAAATACCCAACAATCCCCCCAGAATTTCAGTTTTTGGAATTTTTTTGCTTTTTTCGAGTTTTTTTATGCCAATCGATAGAGCTCGACGAGAACCGTTCAAAAATGGTGTTTTTTCGCCATAGCACCATTTTTAAGGCCAATATTTGACTTTAAAAAAATTTTGCACCCCCCCCAGACCTTTGGAGCCGCCCACCTATGTTGTTGATTATTTCCATTTTCTTGTTATGCATTTGGCCATCTGGGGATGCTTACCCCCCACCCCGCCCACATGTGGTATGCACCCCCAGAAAGCAAAATGCCTAACATGAAAATAAAAATACCCAGCAATACCGCCAAAATTTCAATTTTTGAATTTTTTGCTTTTTTCATGATTTTTTGATGCCAATGGTTGACGAGGAATGTTCAAAATGGTGTTTACTTTGCCATAGTACCATTTTTAAAGCCAATATTTGACTTTAAAAAATTTTGCACCCCCAGAACTTTGAAGCCGCCTACCTACAGTCGTGCTGATGCTGCTTTTGGTCATATGTCTGAAATGAAGAAATTCAGCCTATGGTTTTGATTTCCAAAAAAAACAAAATATAAATGGAGATATATTGTAGGTATATTACAATGAAATTCAAAGAAAATTTGACATATAAGCCCAAATTGTTTTTTGTCCACCTATGTATATAGCTGCCCCCATGTTTATCTTGAAGCTGTGAGGGACATACCTACATACATAAACAAGATTTAAACTTTAGACGCTTATAATTATGCACAACCAAGTTGATGTTGTCAAATTTTGGGCAATTTTTAAAAAAATCTTATACTTGCTTATAAGCACTTCTCTTTGCTATTAAACCCGTGAAGATTATGTTTCAAGTTCATATTAAGTAAATTCAAAATATCACGATTATCAAGCAGCGCACGCATGCCTGACTTGGAGCATCTTGCACAATAATGCAGATGTAGATGTGTATTTGGTGGTTGTGCTCAGTGCACTGTAACTAAGACCGGCTGCCAAAACTTTTTTGATCAGCATTGCATGTGCTTCTAAGCACATGCAAGAATATGCTTATAAGATGCTTGCACGTTTTTATAAGCAGTCAGCTGGGATCTTGTAGAACTGCTTGTAGGGCAAGCACTTGCAAGCAAAATTATAAGTATGCTTGCAAGATAGAAATTCTTGTAAGATTCGGATAAGCAAGGTCTTACAAGCATTTCAATAAGATTCAAAATTTCTTGTAAGTTTGCTTGTAAGAATTACGTTTTCCTGTAAGTTGGCAAGTAAGCACATGACAAGCAAAAGGTACAGCATCTTGCAAGAAAACTAACAAGCATTTCTATAAGATCTTATTCGTAAGCATTGCAAGCACACATAACGTGGGTGAATATCAAGATGCCTCAGTCATTTCGATTTTCATTGTGGGTATCAACAAAGTTTTGACAGCTTGTGCTCCACTTTTGACTCTTTAAAAGAACAAAAACATATAACTTTCCAGTGCTCTTTGAGCATTTTTCCAACTAGTTTCCGACTTTTGACTATCTCGTTTACGAGATTAAGAAAAACGTATTATCAAAATGGATACCGTTTTGAAGCTAATTGCTATTTAAGAAATAATCTCCCTCGTACATCATAACATGTGCATTAAAATGAAATTTTGGAGGAGGTCTTGTTGGATCTTTCCGTTCTATTTGGATATTTGGCTATCTGGGGAGTGCGATGAACTCAGCGCCAGTGTACGTACAATTCAAATTAGTTTACACGGAAAATAACGACGTTAGTGCAATGTTAAATGATCATATTTAAGCCATGAGCATACATATTGTTACACCTAACACGCGAGTTGCATAAAACACGAATTCAAAACAAACAAAAAGTGTTAACTCAAATCTAACGACCGATGTTTGAAGTGCAACAGAGCGACAAGTAGAGAAACATAAAATGAATAACATATGTAGGGCAAATTTACTACAGTAATACGATTAACAATAAACTACATTAAGATTTCACAATGGAAGTAAAATTGATCTCACTTTGTATTTTCGAAATTTGCCGACAGTCACTAGAACTACACTTCTGGCCTTAATTTTAGTTTTTGAACTACAAGAGTCAATCAAATGTCGGTAAAGTACTATCTGGAAACACCGGAAAAAATTGAAAAAAGATGATAAAAATGGCTAAAATCATCCAGAATACACATCTGATCTTCATTGAGCCTGAAAACCATTTGACGACAGGGGCAGCCTCCGCCCCTGCTTCAAACCCGCCAGTGGTATTTTCGCAGGTAAAAAGAGTTAAGAATACCAGTCATTTTGATTTGAGTCACTGATCAATTCTCTATTTCCATAAAGAGAAGCGCCGAATGGATCAAGCGGTATAATCAGTGGTACCGCAGTACATTGAAATAATTTATAAATAGCATTAAACTATCGGTATTACACTAATTGATTTATTTTGAGTGTGCTGTTAGTACGGAATACATGATTCAGAGCCAAAAATACGGATAATTGCTGTAATCGTAATCAACGAAGCAATTAGTCAATAACATACAAAACAAAAGATCAATAATCTAAATCAGCGGACAAAGCTGCAACCATTTTGAGGAAACAATCGCGCAAAGGAACCGGATGATATTTTTTGCTCTCTTCATTTGTATGTCGAAACATAACAGTACAAAATTCTTTCGGCGATGCACGATAATAATCTTTGTTGAAAACTTTTATTTCGACACGTTTATCAGAAGTCAGTTCTTTATGGATGCTGCGACCGTTTCGCCCTTTTTGTAACAACATTAATTGAACATCGTGCCGTATCGTACAAGCGTAACTTCTTCCCCGATAACCATAATCTGAATTCGATTAAAAGAACATAACATAATAAGTGAACAGAAATATGCCAATTGGAATACTTATGTACGTTTAATCCAATAATTTTTTCTGATGAAAGTTTATCATAAGCTGGACACAACAGAGTAATTTTTGTATTTTTGGATATTGCGCAATTCGGACCCCACAATTTTTGGTGCTTCATAGAGATGAAAAATTGATCATTGTGTGGAATTCAAACGGGCTCAGGCTTTTCATATGCTGTTTTCGATAACGAAATATAATCTTAGAAGAAAGGTGAGACTTTTAAACTGTTTTTGAAGTACCGCTGCAATACCGACCATCCCACTGAACCGACTAACCTTATGTTACGTAAAAGTAAAAAATTGATCACTGTTTTGACTTGGAACAGGCATATGATATTTTAAAATCGTCTTTAGACCAACTGCTGCACTACAGATCAATCAATCAGAATGATTTTCACACATGCACATAGGGAAGTGAGGGCGGTATTAGTCGCTGAGATGTCAGCTAGACAGGTACTGTCCGGCGATTTTGAGTGAATTGGTCTTGTTCTGCATCATTATTGACATAAAAATTAGTGAAAATGTCAAATTTTTCTTGCGCTTCGAGCCGGATTAGTACTTTTATGTACTTTTTATCCAGAAATCATCAAAAATTAATCAATTTCTGCATTCTTGGTGCAGTAAGTCATGAAATATAGTCAAAATGAAGTGATAATGCTTTAAAAATGCGAAATTACCCCTAAAAGACGTTTTATAGGCTATTTTGACCACTTTGGTCGTTTAAGCAGCAAAAACATTTTGAAAATTTACTGTTTTTTGGATTTCTGAGATTTAACCCCCTGCCGACCCGGACCTTGTGCACCTATGATTATAATCTATAATATTCCTATAATTTGCCTAAGTCACGGATAAAAAAACTGAGGTTTTTTATAGCAAGAACTATATAAGAAGTTTTGCGAGAAAAATTGAATTTTATTATCTAAATGGATAAAACAAAGAATAGAACGTATAAAAATATGAGTTTCTCGGTTTGCCCCAATGAACTTGCCAAGATATAGACGATTTGATACTGTATCTATATTTCACATGAATATAGGTATGACTGAGGAGGTCAAGATTCTACCGCCGAGAACCTGGCGTACTGTCTCAAAAATCGATAATTGCCCTTTGACCATTAAAATTAGACTTTTTCCTCATTTCTTGTACTTATCCGGTTTGGACAGCCCAAAATTTCCATGCTGCCCATGAATGGTTTACACCCGTTAGTCCCAATGATAGGTATGGGTCTGCATAAGTAAATAAGCAAAAGAAACGAGATTTAATCAGGGCTTAGGCAGAATTAAGGGGAGGAAAACAACAAAAATTACTAAAAACATTGTAACATAGATTATGTTGCCGACAAAGTTGTATCAAGGGGAGGAGGCGCGGGAGCGACTGCCCCGGCAAGCCGTAAAAAAAGTTTCAAAGGCAAGATAATCCACGCAAAGATCGAAAAAATCGAACGTATTTGCCGTACAACTTCAAATTTTTCCACCATTCTAACTCAAGCGCCACCATAAATGACATATTTTTATATCGCTTTTCAAGTGGAAAAAATTTTCTTTAAGTTCGAATTTTATTATCTTAGTGCATAGAGCATGTCGAGAAACGCTGAAAAATGCGGCTTTCGCGAGCTATATCGGCGACTTTCCCCAGCACACATTCCAATAGTGGGGGAGGGTGAGGGAGGGTATTAACCCCACCTCAGGGTCCGAGACTTGAAGCACTGTCGGACGATTTTTGAGCTATCGAACCTTTTCTGCGTGATTTTTGGGTACAAAAGCAGCGAAGATATTGAAATTTTTTCGGCGCTTCGCGCTGACTAATACATTTCTGTTTTGTCTACCCATAAAATACCTGGAATGAACTTAAAATGATCTGAAAAGCCAAAATTTTCAATGAATTCTCATATTTTTTACTTACAAGAGTGACGAAATTAGCCAGAATGGGACCAAAAGTAGTTAAAATGCAATTTTTCACATTAGAACATTCTATATAGGAAGTTTCAGTCATGATTTTTATTTGACCTGCAAAAAGGCTATACTCTCAATTTAGTGGTCCTAAATTTTGGGATTTCACCCCCCTGGACTTTCGACCTTGGGAGACTATGTTCCCCAGATATAGACCATTTTATGTTGGGTCCGCTCTTCACCTTGGCCCTATCCTGGATATAGGGCCCGTTGCCGATATCATGTTCTATGTAATAGACAACTATTTTAAATCAAAACTTTCTTCGATTTGCTAATTAAGCGGGTGATAATAAATAATTGAATGAAAGTTTACATACTGGATGCACAAATTTGCAAAGTTTAAAAGCTACTACGAAAATGGCCTGGTCCATAGTTGATCTTGTGAGATCGTGGGGCCTAAGGCAACACAAGGTTTGTATTTCCGGAATAGCAAGGAGTTCTGAATATTCAGACAGAACAATATTATACTATTTACGCCATAATGGTATATAATGACTTTTAAAGTGGTGTATAACACATTACATCGGGATTTCAAAAAGTGCACAACAAATTGAGTAACAACCATACCTGGACGTGGGAGGTTTGGGGATATGCATCCCCCAGAATTTCATTTTTTAAAACTTTTTTCAATTTTTTCTGTTTTTTATTATGCCAATCGGTAGAGCTCGACGTGAGACGTTCAAAAATGGTGTTTTTCGCCATAACACCGTTTTTAAGGCCAAAAATCTGACTTTGAAAAATTTTCGCACTCCCCCAGAACTTCGGAACCGCCCACCCACCTATGGTAACAACCGAGAAACGCAAAGAATGAAAAGAAAAATGGCAACTGAAAATGTAGAGAATACAGGTTTCAAAAAAATTAATTTTTTAATAATTGTATTCAATAATACGTAACATTACAGGAATACTACTACTAAAAGTCTATCTTATCGTAGTTGCGCACTAGTTTAAGGAAGATGAAAATAAAAACTGAGAAAACTCTAGATGTCAAATGACTCCTTCGCCCCGTCCAACTTTCGGTTGGGCCCGTCACGGTGATGGGCCGACATGGGGCATTGCCCAGAGTGATCATCGATATTTTTAATTATTTCTATTATTAGAAACTTTGAATCCTTTTATCGTTATCACGTACAATTATCAAACTAAAAATTTACACTTCACTCACGTATTCGAAATTGGAGCTACTTGCAATTCAGTGGGTGGCTTGTAAATCTTTTCTATTTCTACATCAATTTCATGTAAGGACTTCTGCCATGCTTCGTTTTCCATTTCGTCAAAGTTCATAAAAACGTTCGAATTCAACTCGACTACTCGCGACGTCCCCAAATCATTCTGAATATAATGAATAAAAATATTAATTATGGACAACAGTATGATTCAAGAACATTATCATATTTTTAAACAATTAATAATATGTCTCACTCATGATTATTTTTTTTAGAAAATAATAAAACGTATTAGAAATTATGATTGTCCTGTACAAAGAATATTGTAAAGTAATACAGTACTACAATATGTATTTCGAATTCATATACATTAGTAAAATATGATTTAAGTTGAATTTTTGGTGTAAAAGGATATTACTTTATCTGATGTATTTATTTACCGAAATTGAATTTAAGTATTATTCTTGATAAAACCGTTTCGAAACACATATAGGTCTAAAACATACCTGTATCAGGTCATTGAAATCTACCGTACTTCTATTCAACGATCGAATCATAAATGTGTAAAATAATTTGGGTGTGAATTAACGTAGAATAAGAGACCTTGTCAAATAGGCTAAGAGGATTATAGACAATAATTCTGATTAACAATCGACGTGGGTTCTATCGCTAGCAACAAAGAAAAAATATCGGGATCGCACGTCTTTATGCTGAACAACACAAATTATATTAGCCGTATATTCATGATTTATGTCTTTGAGCTTTCGGCTTAGGTTGCAGTCACATGGATTCCGTCAAAAATTGTTAAGAATCAGTTTAGATGTTCAATTTCTTTACAAAACTTGCAGATTTACTGCAATTTTTGAATTTATATTCCTCTCTGAACTTGTCAATTTTTTTGTTATAAAGACACCAACGTATAATTCGTAATACTTAGACCCACGGTTTTTTTCTAGCACCACGATAATGAACGTCGCCCCGTGCTATATGAAAATTCCGGCCATTAGCACGATGTGCTAACGGATAAAAAGATATTTTTTGACAAGAAGCATCGTAATTTTAAGGCTTTTCAACGTATTTTCGAGCAAAAATCCCAAAAAATTCCGGCGCTTCACGCCGAGTCTCATACTAAGTGTTAATTTAGCCTCAAGCGCACGATTTAAATCCTTCAAACTCATTCTTTGAGGGACGTAAAACATTATGCATTCATTTCTTCCATTTTTTACGATTTCTAGCACACTTTGTGACAATTTTGCACAGTTTTCTCTTATTTGAAAACAAAATTAGCTTCTTCATGTTTATTAATTCAATTCAAAAACACAGTGGAATTTGTTGTCAGATTAAATTGTGGCTAGCGCATTATCATTTCTGATGCTGTGTTAGCTGCAAAGGTGTCAAGTAATCATTGTCCTACAAATAAGTAAAACGATAAATATTTTCCAGCTAGAAATTGATTAGGTACTCTACTTCAAAAATACGTAATCCTACATTTCAATAGAACAGCAAAAATTAGGACACAAATACAAATCATCGTTAGTTGTCTGTCTGTCTGGACAGCCGGGGAGTAAATGCAGAATATGGGTTTCGTCAGAAATCCGTAAAAATAGGTTTAGAAAGTCCGGATTTTTTGCGAAACACGCTGAAATCGTTAAAATAAGGCACGGAAAACAAGCCTGATTGAAACCTGTCCATTGTTTCCCGAATATTCCGAATTTTACCGCTGAATTCGTGCTTTTTGTGATTTACATGAAATTCCTGTTCTTATAATTATTCACTAAAAAATTTTCTTATGCCATTTCAGATATGCTGATGATAAATATGCTACTTATTTTCCTTGAAAATCTTTTTTAAACGTAAAAATTCAAATTAATGCGAATGTTTGCACAAACGTCTATAAGTCAACCTAAGCAATTATACTTATGTCGACCTAAGTTAGAGATGAAAATCGGGTTGGACCTTTTGACCCGAACCCGACCCGCGTAACCGCCAACCCGCTCGACCCGACCCGCAAAGTTACCTGCCCGACCCGACCCGCATATCTTTTGTGTATCTAATCAAGGTACATATGCTTCATTCTCGAGTTTAAACATATCTATACTCTTTTTTAATTTATAGTCTATTTAAAGAAACCTAGTGCATGGATCTTAATTTCGGAATCAATGCTAATCGACTACAAAAGCGGTTTGAACTGAAGCAAAAATCATGCATCGTTTCAAATAAGTTTGTGCGTTTGGGTTCACGGTTTTAAATTGTTGTAAACCAAAATTTTCTGTTATTGCGTCGAGTTGATTTATAGATATCGTATGCTTGCGATTAAAGTAGATAGTAAATCCAAAGTTTGTGCCCAAATTAATGTCAAACAGTATGACTATACCTACCTAATTCATGCACGTATTTACTTATGTACGTCCATATATATGTCCGCTATGTAAAATGTCAAATCAAAAGATATATAGGTATTTGCAAATTATTTTATTTTTTATTTGATTAAGTTGCCGAAAAATTTTGCAAACCTTCACAAAATATTTTGAATCATACTTATTTTAAAGCATTTATTTATTATCTCAGACACATATCTTTAGGTAGGTAGCACGCTTGTTTAAAATAATCCTCTTTGATTACCTTGACAACTGCTCAGGCAAATTAACGATAGGAGCGGCGCGACCGTCCAATACAACTAAGGATGACTAAACTGAAAACCCATTTGTAAACGATTAAGTTTAACAGAATTTGCTGAACTTTCATTCGTTTACACGTTCAGAAAAAGTATTCATGAGATAGTAATGCAACACAAACGAGATTATCGCATAAAAATTCTTATTAGTATACTGGCGGATCCAGAATTTTCTGACGGGGAGCGGATCCCAAAATTTTCTTAAAAGTGTCAAAAATTGTCCTATCATGCTTAGAATATCGGTTTTTTGCTTTCTTTTGATAAGCAGAATCATTTCTGACGCAACAAAAATCTGAAATTTTCAAAAATTTCAGAAGTTTTTCTATGAAAAACTCCACAAGGATAATGCAAAAATCGACTCAAATTGCTGAAAAACACGCGAAAAACCATTCTAACCTCTACAAAATGTTTGTTCGGTGCAAAAACTAATCTTTTGATGTAATTTTAGGTTCTTTTAAGCGTCAAAAAGTCAATAAACGTCATTAATGTGAACTATTCCTGCGCGAAGCGCCGAGAACATCGGAAAAATTACGATAAAAATGGCTCAAACCATCAAAAAATACATAATATAACGGTACCTACTTTCGAGAGAAAAAAGCATTTTAGAATGAGTATTCGAATTTCCCTAGAATCTTCCGCTCCGTTTCCTATTGCAGGATTTCTTAGAAACGCAGATAGGTATCCACCTGTAAACTTTATCGGCTGTGGAATAAGTTTTTATTAGATAAGGTAAGCTCATTAAAACAGCAAAAACAGGATTCACAATTGGTTAATTTTGAAGTCATTCCAAAGCTTTTGCCTCACATTTTGCACATAAAATTTTTCGGTTTTGTCCTGGGTATCTTGTGGGCGGCACCAAACTTCATGGAGGGAGGTGCAGGATTTTTTCAAAGGTCAGAAAATGGCCTTATAAAAATAGTGGTATGGCGAAAAAAACACCATTTTTCAACATTCTTATCAAGCACTATCCATTGGCATCAAAAAAATTGCGAAAATAACAAAAAAATTTAGAAATTGAATTCTGGGGGATATTTTGGTTTCTGGGGGAGGGGTTATTGTGGTTTCTAGGTGGTGCATACCTCCGACGCCCATGTACATATGGTCTTGACCATTATGTAAGTGCGAGTGCACATACACACTCATATAACTCATGCTCTGCTATACACTCTTAAAAAAATCGGTGAAGTAACGCGAAAGTTTAGTATTATGTTCAGTAATCCGCAGAACTAAAACTAAATTTTAGTGTAGATTTATCGAAATTAAATTTCATATTGGAACCTAGCGAAAATTTAGTGTGATTAAGCGCGCGAAAACATCTTGAATTTAAGCGCGGTTAAATAGCTTGAGCCAAGTGGTATGATTTATTGCAATAGCAATACTTAAACTTTCTTTCTCTCTTACTGTAGAGGTGTACAAGCGAACCAGTGTTGCCAGGTTGGCCGAAAATCGGCCAAAATTGGCCGATTTTCAGGCTTGATGTCCGATTTTGGCCTGTTGAAAGTCTTGGCCGATTTTGATGGCCGATTTTTTTAACAGTTTGGCCGAATTTGGCCGATCATAAAATTTTTCTGAATAAGGAAGGTTGTTGCTATGCTGCGTATTATTGTTTATGTCTACTTACTGTAAGAAGAAGGCACAAAACAAAAATTACAACAATTTACAAAAGAACAACAAACCAGCAAGGACTGTGGACTCGAGTCCGCCCTTCCGGCCCGGCACCCACCCACCCAGCCCAGGTTTCCTTCATTCATCCCCCACACCCAATTTCCTCCCCATTTCGTTCATGTATCTTCACAACACAACACATTAATCAAATCAAACCACTCCTTATGTCGTGTCATTCGTGTCTGCTTAGTCTGATGGGGCATCACTTATCCGCCCCCGGGGGGCGGATAATTTTTATTATCCGCCCCCGGGGGCGAATAATTTTTATTATTCGCCCCCGGACTCACCGTCCCCGAACCTATCAGAAATAAGTGTTTTTAAGAAAATCGGTGAGAACCATTTATTAGATAAAAGTTTCCATATATTTACCATTACGGGGGGCGAATAATAAAAAATTATTCGCCCCCGGGGGGCGAATAACAAAAAATTATCCGCCCCCGGGGGGCGGATAAGTGATGCCGTCTGATGGTGTACGTTGTCACTCGCTATTGGTTTCCTACACACGTTAACTGATTGCCGCTTTTAAGGACTCAACTATGCCATCACTCTTTGAACCGAAAAAAGTGAGTGAATAAAGTATATTTATTTACGTAGTGTGTTATTATTTACTGTTTACTGTTTATTATGTTTACTGATATTTACTGTTTATCAAGTGCGATTACGTAGTGTGTTACAATATTTTCCGAAATCACGTTGACCGTATTGTTGGTAATAAGTATTTGTTGATGTTAAAAAACATTCAGAAATGCAATTTTTTGTCTACATTCAGTGGCGTATCTATGATTTTCCTATGGGGGCGTAGTACCCCAACTTTTCTGGAAACACCAACCATAAAGAGGGCGGTGCCCAAAATTTTTCGGAAAAAGTCGGGGGAATGAGGGGTGCAGTCGCCTGATCTACACTCCCATTAAATTGGCCCCCATCTACATTGGAGTAGTTCCTGAGTTACTGTCCAAAATCCTTTATACTGTCCTTCCTATCATTGAAAGAATCCTATCTAGGATTTTTATGCGTGCATTTTGCTCTCCGGGAAATTTGTGGCTATAAAAATGAAAATCAGGAAATAACCATGAAAAAATTAGAAGTGTCATATGTTTGGATATTTTAAGGTTCTTGCGGTGCATTCATCGAATACTCAACTTAGGCAGCTTCTAAATGCCCTACCTCCAGCTTTAACTGATATTGATCTCGATAAGGCCATATCTGAATACAACGTGCTTGTGAAGAATGAATGGAAGTCAGCACTGCAAAATGATCCGGCTCTGTTTTGGGCCGAAGTCATTGAAGATGACAATAGCAATGGTGTTCTTCCGCGCTTTCAAAACATTACCTCATTTGCAATGTCTGCTTTAAGTTTGCCTTTTTCTAATGCTAGTGTTGAACGAGCTTTTTCTGTATTAAACTTGCTGAAGACTAAACTAAGAAATCGCTTAGATGTCAAGACTACTGATGCTTTATTACGTGTTCGTTTTTTGCTATGCTGGAAGGGTGAGGATTGTTGCAGCTTTACTGTTACCAAAACCATGCTTCAATTGTTTAAAAATACAATGTACAGTCCTATAATTTGTGATGATGATATCGTGTGCCTTAATGAACCGTTCTTAGATTCGGGTGATACTTTGTTTAATGTTCAAAATGCGTTTAATGTAGTAGATATTTCACCCAGTAGTTGATTTGAATAAATTTTATCCGTTTTCTTATTTTTCAACTATATATACATAGTTTGGCCGATTTTGGCCGGAATTTACCTTTGCTCTTGGCCGATTTTGGCCGGTTGTAAATGTCGATTTGGCCGATTTGCCTTTTCAGAGCTGGCAACACTGAAGCGAACGTCGGCGTATGCACTGGTCTCGCTCTCATGCATCGTCAGTGGCGCAGCCAAGCGAAGGTGGAGGGGACCCATGTCCAGGATTTTGTTTTTTAGGGGTGAGGGAACAAATAAACTTTTTTTAAAATAAGGGAGAATAGAAGGATGAATTAAAAAAGTCGTTTTGCGATTACTGAAGTTGTGCAGTTTGTGAATTTTTCTACACAATCACCCTAAATATTGTGAGAAAAAAGATTTTAACGTTACGACGTAAAATTGTAATGTGTACATCAGTGAAAGATGCAGATCAAACGATTCCTAAGTAGTTTTGTCTCAAACTTGCTTCGTTTTAGAAGATAAGACTCTTGATCGATCTTATTGAATAGGTAGACTTACCTAACTTGGATCCTATGATGGTAATTATGCTTAAAAATTCTCCGTACTCTCCTGCCTTCATGCACTTGCTTTTAGAAAAATTCCTCGACTTCAAGAGGGAAGCTGCCCCCTACGCCGTTCCTCTTATGTGTATCCGTAGTTCCATAGACTTGACCAGAATGGGCGTAACAGCAAAAGAATATTAGGCTAAACTTTACTATATGGTGTGAACGGAAAACTTGCAGATGTACGTGGAAAGGAACGATATTGATTGAAATGAGGAGGACATGCATAACTTGAATATATTCAAATCTAGATTAATTGATGTCGACTTATCCAAATTTATTATAGGGCGGGCTTAAATTGTCATTTTCATGACTCGCTCATTGCCTTTTGCTGTACGCTTTTATTCCTTTTGACCGTACGTTTTATTACTCTTTTACATCTTTCGTAATTGTCGCGTTTCAGTAATAAATTATATCATTCATTCATTCATTCAGAAAGTGCGGAAAAAAAATTTTATGAAAAACGGACCAATATTGGTGAAGATAGAGTTACTCAGGATATAGCTACATTAAAGTGAGGTATTTTACAGTTTACCAAAAATGTTCCGAATTTGGGCTGAAAACATATGTATCTGACATTTTTAAGGTCGCTGATTACGAAAAAATAACTTTTATTTTACGGAAAAAAATTTTGTTGAAAATTTTTAAATTTGAAAAACAATTTTTTGCTTGTTCTTTCTGTCTAGATAATGTGAAAACTCAAGTTTCTGCTTAAATGACGCTTAGGCTTAGGCTTAGTTTATCTGAGAAGGTGTTTTCGGCTGCTTAGGTCGAGGTATAGATGCTTAGGTCAACGTATAGATGCTTAGGTCGATGTATAGATGCTCAGGTCGATGTATAGATGCTTTGGTCAACCTAAGTTGGGTACATGTTATTCTGCATTCCACTGTTTGAATCTTCAAATGGTTGGTACTTTAAGATAATCCAAAAATGCTGTTTGAATCGTATTTAAGTAGAAATCTTTAACTGGATGTAAACAATGCTAAAAATAGTGAAATTAAAAAAAATTTCTTGAAAATTTGGGCAAAAAATTACAAGAAAATTTTTCTTTAATCTTGGTTTCCACGCAGTATAACTTAATTTTTTGTAATCTGCGACCTTGAAAATGGCAGGAAAATATTAATTAGTAAAAATTGGAAACCTCTGATAAACTGCTAAAATTCCTTGAAGTGGCTCAAAATGGTGAATGTCGAAGTATGATGTTTGAAGTACCGTAACTCTGTGAGTTTTGTATGGATTTGGTTTATTATTTTTTCCCGCGTCTTTTAGTGACACAAAGTATCGTTTTTGCGCAATTGTATGGCAGTTCTGCCGGAATGGCGCAAAATCGGTTCACACCATATTCTTCAAAAACTCCGAATATTATAATGTGTCCTCATATTTTAATTTTCTTTTTTAACATGCACATGTTTTCTTTCAGCGATTTACTTCACGCTGTATTAAAATAAAAAATTTTATTGGCAAGTTGTGCGATGCTGCAACAATTCTCGCAGCCACATCCAGTCGCGTTATCACACTGCCGTCTATGCCCCTCTTGAAGCTGAAGTAAGTGTTATGCATGCTTGCAACTTCCGTGTGCAGCTTGTTCTTTATAGGGCTATTTATTTTGGTTTCAAAAGGTAAATCGTTAGAATACAATATGTTAGGAAGTCAGTTCTATTCTCTTTCCAAGCTAAGTGAAAGAGGCTTAATTAATAATTTTCAACTATGAACTTAGTTTAGACCGTGTTCAGGAGGATAAATGGGCACGTGCCACCCTCCGAATGAAATCTGAGAACGGCTTTTTCCTTCGTTCCTCCTTCGCTTTTTAGTCGGAAATCGCGAAAAAGTTTTGGCGTCTCGCGCCAAATTTCCAAATTATAATTAGAATCCAGATAGTCCCAAGCACGCGGTTTAAACACTCCACTTTTGTCTTTATACAACCTAAAGCGTACTTTGCATCTAAGCCTTCTGTACTTCACAGGTTTTATGCAGACAATGAGATTTCTTAAAGAGGCAAGAATGACAGTAATTTTTCGGCGTTGATTATGATCTTTGCTGATGAACTTTGATCATTTTTAGGCTGAATTCAGAACTGTGATTTGACTGATTTTGTAAAAATTCTAACGTTAAGATTCAAAAGTGTATTTGCTCTTTTAACAAAATATTTCCGGACCCTGCTGGGGAGACGTTTAAGCACGCCACCACAGCAGAAAGCCCCACCCCTAAAGGAGATAGTTTTCATCCTCAATTTATTCAAGGTATCCGAGTAGCCAAATATGCTAACCAAAATTCATCCGTTGGTCTCCCCTTATGCTTTAAAAAGTCTTTGCTGTGCCCCCCCAAAATAAAATCCTGGAAATGGGCCTGACCAAGGCTTAAATAGGTATTATTCTTATTTCGATATTACTATTATTATTATTATTATTATTATTATTATTATTATATATTATTATTGTTTTATTACTATTATTGTTAAACTATTAAATTAATCAAGTTATTTTGAATGGTGGCAGACATGCACAGCATGGGAAACTTTGGGTGGGGAATTTTAAGTGCGTTTTTAGATTAGAAATGGTGGATCCTCGTCGAAAACATCGTTTTTTGGCGTGCCGGACTATGTTTTATCTTTATTGAGCATAAATAAGACTAAAAAATTTCGAAAAATAAAAAAACGTAGGCAAATCGAACAATATACATTTAGGTCCCAACATATTGACACTTTTGGGCAAATAGATAGCTAAAAATGCTTTGCTTTTTCTACGAATTTTTGTGAAAATGTTTGAAACCTAAAAAATCAGTAATTCTCGGGGGAGGGGGGTTTCGGGGTATACATGGACGTGGTATAAGTGACAGAGGTTACTACCATATGTGATCTTGAGAGGTTTTCGCCCCCCCCCTCCCAGAAAAATTTTAACCTCTCCCCCCCGCAAAATTTTTCTCACCTCTCCCCCAGAATTGGCGCTTTTTTGATAGTTCCCAATTTTCATTTTAGCTATCTACTTGCTCAGAAGTGCCAAATTTTCGGCGCGTCGCGCCATTATTCATGTTTTGATTATATTTTGTTCAATTTGTATCGACTTTTTTTAAATCTTTCCGAAACTTTTTGTTTTTATGCTCTAGAAAGATAGAGCATCGTCAGAAACGCTGAAAAACGATATTTTTGATGCGTACCTACCATTTTTGAACCAAAAAATGCACTTTTTAGTTTCAACTCTCAGAATTTCCGTGCTTTGCATGTATGGTTCTTACTCCATCTGGGCTTAGCTATATAGTCTTTTGACTGAAAATACATCGCTATGCAGTTTTTCTGGGGCTCAAAAAAGTAGCAATGTAAAGCCTTTGTGGACTCAGTCACACACCATGCGAGTTCAGAAATTCTATTTGGTCGTTTTTCTTTGAGTTTCAGAAGGATTTGTAGCTACTCTCCCTTCTCCAAAAGGGCTAAATAGCTATTTTCAGTTCAGGATGCTTGAATAACTGTTCGTGAGCTCGAAAGGAGGTCTATATTCGTATTTGCCACAAATGCTCGAAATACCTTTTTTTGCAGTAGAATCTTTTTTTATCAAGCGCTTACTCGTAGCTATCTCCAAGCTTTTGATTTGTACCTCTCCCTGAAAGTTTTAACTTGCGCACAAATATTCTGTGGTGTAAACCATACATGATCTTGGGGTTGAGTTTCCAGCTCCCAGAAAAATTTTAGCCCCTTCGGAAATTTTACACCCCCCCAGAATTCGCGATTTTTAGGAAGTTCTCAGAAATTTTCAAAAAATAAGTAGAAAAGGTGCTTTTTTAAGTGTTTTTAGCTATGTGTTTGCTCAAAAGTGCTAAATTTTTGGAGCTTCGCGCCATTATACACATGTTTTTACCATATTTTATCCAATTTGTTCGACTTCTCGATTTTTTGTGTTTTTATGCCCTAGAAAGGTAAAGTATCGTCCAAAACGCTAAAAATCGACGTTTTTTGACGCGTATTTACTATTTTTGGGCCCTTAAAAGGGCATTTCATAATTTCGTCCCGCCTCAGAATTCCATTGCCGTGCGTGTCTGGTGTGAACCCTTAGCTCCTCACGTCCATCTGTGACACCCATGCAAAGTCAGTTGTTCCCCATCTCCCAACGTCAGAATTTTTCGCCCCCTCCTTTTTGGCGAATACTTGCGTTTTTGACTATTTTTGAGTGTTTTTGGCCACAAATTAGATCAGTAATCCCCCGCCGTAGAAATGGTGAGGGACTTCCTCTCAGAATTTTTAACCGTTACCTGTATGATCCTCACTTGTCCACAAACTATGTTAATAAAAACCTGTTTGATGGAAGAGGAGAAGTTATAAATAACTAGGCATATTTGTGATAAATAAACTTGTAGGAATTAAAATGTGAAATGCTTAACGCTGAGTAGTCTATTGTGCTGAATATTGTGTGAAGATACAATTCATATTTTAGTAATATTGGCATTTTTTAGTTGTTTTTGGACGAATTTTGCCACTTGACGAGTATTGGCAGTATATTCAACATGAGATAATTCGCGGATGCAGTTATCCTTAGAATATATGCTGCTTAGCGACGCACAATGGCAGAGCATCTATTACTAGATTTTAAAGTATGATTGAACTCTTTGTACCATACATACACAACACGGGAATTCTTGAGGGTGGGGGCTAAAAGAGTTTTGTAAAGTGCCTTTTTGGGCGTAGAACATTAGTTTTTCGGAATTTCTAACGATGCTGTTTCTTTCTGGTGATAAATACAAGAAAATGTGGTCCAAACTGATTGTTTGGCATAAGGCAATGGAGCCAATTTACCCCTTACTTTTTGCTTCTTGTATGCTTAAATCAACTATTGTTGTTTTTTTAAATTTTTCATTTCAACTTAGGTCAACAAGAATATGTTATACTAGCAGAAATAACGAAAAGCTTTTCAAAATTGGATTCAGATGTTTTTATAAGGAATGGTACATATTATATACATAAACTTAGCACCACACCTGGGTGGGGGGGGTTTTGAGGGGTATGCACCCCCTACAAATCAAAATATCCCTCAGACTTCAATCTTTGAAATTTTTTTCGTTTTTTTTGCAATTTTTTGATGCCAATGGATAGTGCTTGATGAAAAACGTCGAAAAATGGTGTTTTTTCGCCATATCACCATTTTTAAGGCCATATTTTGACCTTCAAAAAATCTTGCACCCCCAGAATTTTCTTGCTGCCCACGCATGGTTAACACTTATGTGCTTGTAAGTTGAATCTTATTTCTATGTACACTTTCAACTACAAAGGAGTTGTTTTTTATTTAATATATTTGATGCGTTCAGAAGCAATTTTAAATATTGAAACAAACTTTTTGGCGTGGTTTGCGTTTTTCGATCACATATGTAGGTTTTTGTGGCTAAAAATAAAAAATTAGTGATTCCGCAAAAAATTTTAGCAATTTATTTTGACAATAAAATATTTTTTCATACTCCATGCGTCATATTCAGAAAAATTCAGGTTATACAAAAATATTTAAAACTGCTGCATATATCTTAGACATTAGAATTGGTATTTCACCTTTTCTTCTTTTATGATCTTTTTATCAGTAAGTAGAGCCTCTTATTAAAACCTCAAAACGCTTTTAATGCCTCTTTCAGCAATTCTTAATTTTTTGTATCCTATACAGACCCCAGAATTAGTGCAATTCCAGGATCTAATTTTTGAAATTTTTTCGGTTTTTTGTGATTTCCTAATGTCAACTTAAATATTTTTATAAAAGACGTTGATTCTTTGCGTGACGAGAAATCGTTTATGGATACGATTTCTATAATTAGCAGTACTATGAAGTTTTATCAAGTTATTTCCTCTCATTTGAAATAATCTTATTCATTGCTGCAACAAAAATAAAATATTTTTCTATACTATATGTGTCATATTCAAAAAAGTTTAGGTCATACAAAAATATTTAAGGCTGCTGCTATATATTAACCCTAAATCATGAGGATAAATGAACATCAATAAAATCAATGTTATATAATTTTATAGAGAGAGATCCACGATATGCGGCGACCCAACAAGGCTGAGGTGCATAGGGGTGAGATAATAGTATCCTTTGATCAGTTTTGAGAACCAAACGACGAATTTGTTCAAGAACTATGTTTTTGCTCATCAGTGCTTGATTTCTACAATGCGTTGTCTCAATGATAAAAACCATGCATTAAACTGCTAACTTATTGTGCCTTGTATGCGTGTAACATAGGTGCACAAAGTCAGTGGCGAGGGTTAAACCCCCGGAATCCAGAGTAGTAAAATTATTGTTCACGCTCTTTCTGTAGTCAAATAATGAAGATGATCAAAATAGCCTGCATAAAATGTTTTTTGGTTATACCGCATTTTTTAGCATGTTTGCTTCGTTCTGACTGCTTTGTATCGCTTTTAACGCTGAAAAATGTAGAAATTGATCAATTGAGCTCGATATTTCGAGTTTTTCAATCATTTTTACACATTTTTTCGTTTTTTGAATAAATAGTACACAAAATATTTGATCCGGTGCTAGGAACAATTTTGCGATTTTCACTTCGTTTATCTTCAAAAATGATGCAGAAAATCTTATATCCGCTAAATATCACCGGCTAGTACATACCATAGGTAAGCAG
Organism: Mermis nigrescens; assembly: GCA_036768485.1. NCBI lineage: Eukaryota > Metazoa > Nematoda > Enoplea > Mermithida > Mermithidae > Mermis > Mermis nigrescens. The sequence continues at coordinate 11,712 of JAVLUZ010000821.1, read as the reverse complement.
CACTAAAATTCCGGAAGGGGGCGCAAGATTTTTCAAAGGTCAAAAACGAAATTTCTAAATGTTTCTCATTGAGCACTATTCATAGCATCGAAAAATTGCGGAAATAATTAAATTCTGGGGGTAATGCCCACACCTGGGCGTGGGGGGTTTTGGGAGGTATGCACCCCCCAGAAACCAAAATACCCCCAGAAATCCAAATACCCCAGAATTCAATTTTTGAAAATTTTTCCCGTTTTTTTTCGCAATTTTTTGATGCCAATGGATAGTGCTTGATGAGAAACGTCGAAAAATGGTGTTTTTATCGCCATACCACCATTTTTAAGGCCATTTTTTGACCTTCAAAAAATCTTGCACCCCCCCAGAATTTTCTAGCTGCCCACGTATGGTAATGCCCTCTTACCATTCATGGGCTGCAAGAAATGCTGGGGGTCTGGTTGAGTGAAATCGCAAAAAATGTTACTGAATATAAAATGGGGTCTACATTAACCTACACGGGGTGTAAAACCCCCAGATCCCACGCCTATCTATTTTCTTTGCGCCTAAGTGCATGTTTGACACTTGTGTCATTTAATCGTTTTGTTTAGTGAATTTAATGTAGGGAGATGACGTATTCGCGATCTCTTTTTATGTTTCTAATTCGTGTCCTTTTTTATATTCGGGCAGGACAAATTAAGGAGTTTGGTTTCCTTTATTTGAAAAGGACTTGTGTTGTGTGCATTGTAGACTTATAGATTTGCTGAAAAAGCAGTGACAATTTTCGACAACGCAATATTGTCGTTCTGCATTATTTTATGTGCTTTAAAGTGACCGATCCTGTATTTTCTGATAAGGGGGTGGCGGAATCCCAAGTATTCTAAATAGTGTCCAAAATTGTTCGAAAAATCCGCCCATTTCGCTTATAGTATCGATTTTTCGCCATCTTTTGATAGACTGAATCTTTGTGATCAGTTCGAAAAAGTTAAAAATTTTCCAAATTTTTTACAAAAAATGCGCATTGTTAATTTTTAAATCGGCGTAAAGTACTAAAAAATGCTCGAGGGATCATTAAAATAAGTAAAAAAGTCCTTGTTTTGTAAATAAACGACTCTTCTAACGTAAGAAAATAAACTCTATAGAGTCAAAAAGTCAGTAAATGTCGTTTATGAGTACTACCTGGTGCGAAGAGCCGAAATTTGAAAAATTGTGATAAAAAACTGCTAAAATCATTTATTTAAAAAACCATTTCTCTCTATTGAGCCCAACTATTTTTTGACTAAAGGGGGTCCCTACGCCCCTCTAAACCCGTACCTGTGCTTTAATAGCTTATATACATACAAATTTCGTTGTGCCTATCTTCGTGCCTATTGTTAAAAGCTTTTTTACCAGTCAACTGTTTTGTAACTCGTTTTTATCCTCTTACTTTTCTTCTTTAGTAAGCGTTGCAGTCTGCGTCCTATCATGTTTTCAATATTTTACGCGTATCATTGTCCTTTTGAAATCAATAAATGTATCTCGCCTTCATTATACTCGTATGTGCATGTGTATCGATCAAACCTATTTTTAGCGTACAATGGAAAAATTTTCATGTAAGTATTCTAGAAGCGACTGACAGCACAAAAATTTTCATGTTGGATCAAAACTAAATTTTAGTGTCGTGTGAAATTAATTTTCATATTGGATCAAAGCGAAATTTTCGTGCCATCATAATACTAACTTTTAGTGGCAGCCAGTTACACGCTAATTGTTCGCTTAGATACAACAGATTATTTTTAACGGTGTAGCTTTCCCGTCAGCTCGCTTCGCCGTTCGGATGTGCCCCGTCAGCTCGTTTCGCTGTTCGGATGTGCTATTTATAGCTTCTGCGCCTTTGCGCTTTAACCCGTCGAGATGACGTTTCATCTCTGGATTGCATAGTCCAATTTTTTTGGGTAATTGAGGCGAGCTGGTCTGGCTCGCGCAAGCGACCGAACATTGGCCAGAGGCGGGTCTTCTGATCTGCCCAGTTTTTAGACTTCTCAATCACAATTATAGGTGATCGATCAAGGTGGAAGGTGAAGAACTGAGTTTTGTGGGTCAAAATAACGTCAAAAACTGCTTTATATGTTAAAACAGCTTTCATACTAACTTTGTTTTCCACAGTTTCTGATCAATTCATAACAGTTTTGGAGAAACTTTTCACTGTTACATAATCCATCTTCAGCCTTCATTTTGCCTCATTTCCTCTAGAAAATTTCTCATTTTCCTATTCAGGTGGTCTATTAGACCCACACATGCATGTCTGGTCTTGACTAGAATACATATAAGCATACGTGGGCAGCAAGAAAATTCTGGGGGGGTGCAAGATTTTTTTGAAGGTCGAAAAAATGGCCTTAAAAATGGTGGTATGGCGATAAAAACACCATTTTTCGACGTTTCTCATCAAGCACTATCCATTGGCATCAAAAAATTGCGAAAAAAACGAAAAATTTTCAAAAATTGAATTCTGGGGGGGGGGTATTTTGATTTCTGGGGGGGGTATTTTGGTTCCTAGGAGGTGCATACCCCCAAACCCCGCCAGCAGGTGTGCATATAAGTCGCATAAAATTCCTGAATTTTTTTTTACAATGCCTCATTTGTAAACGTAGGGCGAACCTACGTTCACTTGCTTACTTATGCCCTAGCTAAAGCTCACGCGCTCGCACAAAAGGCGACTCGGGGGTAAGGCCCGGCCTATCAAGATAGCCCGGCCCTCTACTGCGCGCACCTAGTGAAACTTACTTACTTAACCCCTTTTGAGATTAAGTACCTAAATAATGTAAGTTCCCCGGAAACCTAATTGAGGGCTCAAAAATATTATTATTTAACTTGTTTTGGGACCGAATTCCGGTGCTTGAAAATATTGAAGGTTCCTAAGTATAGTGTAGCACAAGGACTGAATTCAACAGCACGGAAATTCAACCGAGCCCAACATCGTTAATTAAATAATTAATTTTTACAATATTTTTGGACAGAAAATTATGAAGCAATGAAAAACGTGACAGCATGAAGATGCATGCTGCCGACTGTCGTGTTACGCTAATTAAAAACAACACTATAATTGCGAGGGCACGTAGCCCGCCAACGGCATACAACTATTGCCGTGAAGGCACACAAATAAAACAATAAATGCGTAAGGGCGAAAAAGCCTGCCCATTACGCGACAAATTACGACGAGATTTCCCTGCAGCCACACAGGGGAAAAACACAGGGATACTACGTGCGGAAAAATGCGTCGCACGGAAAAAACAGGCACAGCATAGAAGCTGGCGAAAAACCGGGAAAGCTCAATGTAAAAATGAAAAATTCTTAAAGTGGAGGAATGATCGTAATGTCGTCAAAACTGCGCTCGCACGCAGTTTTAAACAATACGAAAAAGAGGCGTATCAAACGCGGACAAAGAAACGCGGAATGGATCTACGAGAATAACAATAGGCCTATGGGCAAAGCTTACAGTAAAGAATGTACAAATGAAATAGACACGAATATGAGACACACACATATAGAGTTTTAACACACGTATGATATGATAGCACTCATACCAATTCGTACTCAAGTCGCATTAAGCCCGAGTGCCCATTTTCCTATCCCGGATTTTTATTGAAAATATATGTGTGGGAAAGGAAATGAAGATATGATAATTTTAAGAGGGAAGGTGGTCCCGGGCGACACACTAAAGCATTACACTGAGTGGTCGCATACGTGCAAATGGAAATTAAGCACGAATTTGAGCATCTGGGGCAAACAGTCATCGGCATGTATGTATATAAATACAATGGGATCCGCTCTATGTCTACAAAATCAACATAGAAACGGATGTATGTATTCACCTTCGGGATTTACTTAGGTACCTAAATCTGCTCTTAGCGCTGGTCCCAATCGCGTGGTCAAATAATGACTTCGATTTTCTGGACCCTTGAAGACCTACGGCTTCGACTCCCTCAGTCCTAATATTGCTGACCGCTTTTCGTCGGGAGTCTCAGCAGCTACGCCCTAAATTCTAACACTCGTACCTACCTAAATCCCGGAATGCCGCCAGGTCAGTTGACCTATCTCACCCCAACTCAAGTTGATTAATTAACTTCTTTTCTTAGTTTACACTTGTCTTGAAATGTTTTTGGTTCCTAATGTAGGTAGCACAATGAACTTTGAAAACAACACCAACGAGCTCTAAGCTGATCAGTCATCAGAAATAATTAAATAATATTTTTAACCAATTTTGGGTGAGAAAAGAATATAGAATTTTGAAAGAGATAAATAATTAAAAATGTTCACCATTCCAATCCATCACTAATAGAAGTCTTCGACGATGTAAAACCAACCAATATATTTTAGGAAAAATCATACACTGCCATATATTACGACAAACTCACTAACATCGACCAATTCGTTAAAAACAAATTTACATGTCTCAATTGGCGTCCATCGACGCTCACAAAAAATAGAACTAAACGATATTATAGGTTATGTAAAAAGTAATATGGAATACGAACGTTGGCGTCCATCGACGCTCACAAAAAATAGAACTGAACGATATTATAGGTTATGTAACAACTAATATGGAATACGAACGTTGGCGTCCATCGACGCTCACAAAAAATAGAACTGAACGTAAAATAATACAATATACGCGTTTTACTAAAATGATCATAATAATGCAATGATATCGTACATTCAATAACTCTTACAAAGCAAATTACTGATGTTAGCATATACGTAACTCTGGTTTACCGGACAAGTATCTAATAGAATTTTGTAATAAAAATTAGGGATAAAGTGGGAAGACCGAAGGCATAGCCCACAGTGCACTATCGTAGATAGCTACTAGTATTGGCTATGTGAGTGGCTACCGCGAACTGCTAAGGCAAGTTCGCCAAACCGTGTAACTCTCGTAGTTACACTCCCCCACGTTTCGGAAAAAATTCGAAACGCAGTATCGAATTTTCCAAAACAAGCGGCGGCTAGTGCGCCTCAAAATAAGCAATCGTATCCACGATCCTCACGGCCAGACGTTTTAATAAAACGAATAATGACGTAGGTACGTCATAAACACGAACATCGTGTATAAACGTCATGGTTTATTATGGTCAACAACCATGCAATGGACTTTCGCACGGTTTGATAACTTTTATCCATTCCTTCAGTCCTCGGGGTAGGAAAAAATTTTAAGATGAAATATTTTAGATTGGGTTTGAACCCTTGTCCGTTAAAGAGTTGCGATATCTTAACAACAATATCGCTTTGATATTGAGCAAATAGGATTGTAAACACTAGATTGTAAAGCACATTAGATCATAATGCAGAAGAAAATTGAGAGAAATAATGAAAAAATTAACACAACGCGAAAAAGTCCGGGAATCCACATCCGAAAAACGAACTGCTGGCCGATGGGGCGACGATCCCTCCGCGTTTTTCAGATTTCGATTTGGGCAGAAATCTCCAAATCTTTCCTCGATAACCATTCTCGTTTTACGGATTTCGTTTTGGGCAGAAATCTCCAATATCCTAGTTTTTCTGATTTCGATTTGGGCAGAAATCTCCAATATCCTAGTTTTTCTGATTTCGATTTGGGCAGAAATCTCCAATATCCTAGTTTTTCTGATTTCGATTTGGGCAGAAATCTCCAATATCCTAGTTTTTCTGATTTCGATTTGGGCAGAAATCTCCAATATCCTAGTTTTTCTGATTTCGATTTGGGCAGAAATCTCCAAACTGACGACATGCCTGCGTACTTTACGCGGCACTTGCTTGCATTCACACATGGGCGTGGGGGGTGGGGGTGGTATGGGTGTTTGAAAGGTTTGGGGGTTTGAAGGGTTTGGGGGTTTGGGGGGTTTGGAGGGTTTGTATGAACCCCCTCAGAAGTCGAAATACCTCCTCAAAAATCAAAATACCTCCCCAAAAATCAAAACACCTCCCCAAAAAAAAATTTTGAAAAGGGGTTCCCAATCCCAGAAAAAAAATTAATTTTTTGAGAATCGTTTCTCAAAAAAAAAAATAGAATGAATTAAATTTGCGGCGTTGGATTAGGGAAGCTTATCTGCTTAGGAGCAGCTACTTCCTCCATTGCTGTGCAAAATTCATTCAAATTGGCTGGTTCGCGACTTTTATACTAAAATCGCTGACCAACTGACTCCAAGAGTTCCTCTTTGCTGTTGGACAACTTGCTCAGCCATGGTTCAGCAAAAGGAGAAATGTCAGATAATGGGATTGTATGTGCGGTTTTAGAGCCATTTAATAAACGTACCGGCGCGCAGTCCCGTAATCTCTTCTCTCGGCCCGGTAAGTCCGAAAAACTTATGACTACAGCCGGAGCCAGAGGGCGATGTGGTAGCTTTACCAACACAAAATCGCCAGGGACATATGCGTGCTTTTCGGCAATTAAATCCGAATAAGGTAGTTTAGGCTCTGGAAGAAGTCTATTTCGATGAATGAGATGGCTAATTAAAGGATTATAGACATATACAATTTTTGCGGTTTCAGGCGTTGGTAGTGCCACGATTCTATACGGGCCTACGCGTTTAGGTGATAATTTGCCAATTTCGGGATCTATCACCGAAGTATTATTAAGATAAACGATATCCGAAACAGCAAAATTATGTTCGGTGACGGTTTTATCGTATTGCGTTTTTTGTTGTTTACGTGCTTGTGATAGATTTTTAGAAGCTATTTCGTGCAAATCTTGCAACGTAAGCTTTAAATCTATGACATATTTTTCCGCAATTGGTGGTAAATTTGGATTTATAGTTAGATCATTTATGAGTAAAATATCGAGAGGAAATGCTGGTTCGCGACCATATAGCATTTCGAAAGGTGAGATATTTGTTGATGCTTGCGGAGTCGCACGATACGCGAACAATGCAAATGACAAATATTGCTCCCAATCATACTCATTTCTTGCGCTTAATTTGGATAAACCATCAATGAGAGTTCGATTATAACGTTCAACGAGACCATCACACTGAGGGTGATATGGGGTCGTAAAGATTTTTGAACGTTAAGTAATTTACAAACTTCCGAAATCAAGGCGGATGTAAAATTCGAACCCTGATCGGTTAAAAATCGTTTAGGAACTCCATAACGTGGAATGATTTCGTGCAATAAGAGTTTAGCTATAGTTGTAGCTTTTATGTCGGAAACAGCAAAAGCTTCCACATATTTGGTAAAGTAATCCATGAAAACTACAATTTGGTCATTACCGGATGATGATCGCGGCATATGCAAACAGTCACATGCGATAAGTTCAAAAGGTGCAGACACCTCAATTGGTTGCATAGGAACAGATGTAGAATTTAATGCGACCTTGCGTTGCAAGCAAACATCACAATTCTTACACCAAGCGATCACATCATTTTCCATACGCGGCCACCAATAACGCATTTGTATGGCGGGCAAGATTTTACGCGATGAAAAATGAGCTCCAAAAATGGAATCATGAAATTCGGTCAAAATAAAACGACGTAGTGATTTGGGAATTACTAGCTGATGAACGACAGTAGGTGAACGCTTTGGTTGGAAACGACGAAAAATGATATCGTTTACAAGAAAAAACTCGTCACGATATTTTTTCGTTGTTAAATCGTTCAATGCAATGCGAATTTTATGCAATTCGTCATCAGCACGCTGCTCTGCGAGTAATCGCGCAGGCGTTAGCATTTCAGCTTTTTCTGCTTCAGTAAGCTGAATGCGCTCACGAAAAGTAGGAGGTCGATTATTTGTAGGGTCAATGGGCGCATTAGGATTATCAGATGGTAAATTAGGAATATTATCGCGTGGTCGGTCAGGTGGGACCGATTCGTCCTCAGATTCAGAATCTTCTGAGTCTAAATTTGCGATATTAACGATAGATTTTCGTTCGAGTTTATATTTATGTTCAGCATGATCATATTTAGGATGTCGTGATAATAGATCCGCTGCACAATTATATGCGCCAGGAACGTACACGATTTCATACTCATATTCCTGTAATTTGAGACCCCAACGACGTAATCGACTCGATGGGTCTTTTACATTCACAAGCCAAGTTAGTGCTTGGTGATCAGTTTCGACAATAAATTTTGTACCATATAAATAATGTCTATAATGTTTGATTGCCCAGACAACTGCTAACGCTTCTTTCTCCGAAGTAGCATAGTTACATTCGGCAGAATTTAGCACACGACTAGCGTAGCTAAGAATGAAGCGAGATTTCGAAGGTAAATGCTTTTGTGTTAAAATAGCACCTAACGCATAGTTACTAGCGTCAGTTGTTAGAATAAATTGGTGTTCATCGTCGAATTTAGGTAGTTGCAATATTGGAGGCGAAGTAAATGCTTTTTTCAATAGTTCAAAAGCAGTTTGATGCTCGCCAGTCCAGCAAAATTCAACATCTTTACGAAGAAGATGGAATAAAGGTTTAGCGATTTTAGCCAGATCTTTAACGAATTTTTTAAACCATTGGACTAAGCCAAGGAATTTTTGTAAAGATTTAACCGTTTTTGGAACGGGAAATGCGACTAAATCGGTGACTTTGGACATATCGGGAGCAATGCCAAGCGAACTAATGCTATGGCCAAGGAATTTTACTTCGGCTTGAGCAAGATGACATTTATCAGGTTTAACCCGTAATTTTGCGCTTTGAAGTGCGATGAATACGTTTTGGAGATCTTGTAAATGTTCTTCAAATGTGCGCGAAAAAATGATTATATCATCGATATAAACAAGGCAAGATTTCCAATTGAGACCTGCGAGAACTAGCTCCATTAATCTCTGGAAATCTGCGGGCGCATTTTTTAATCCAAAAGGTAGCACTTCAAATTCATAATGACCAACAGGGCATATGAATGCGGTTTTTTCTCGAGATTTATCATCGAGTGGGATTTGCCAGTATCCAGATTTTAGATCTAATGTACTAAAATAAGCAACTGAGCCTAGCGTATCGAAATAATCATCGAGCTGAGGCAAAGGATATACTTGCGTTTTAGTTACATCATTTAATCTGCGATAATCAACGACAGGTCTTAGGGAACCGTCCTTTTTTCCTATGAGGAACAATGGACTAGCCCATGGACTGGTCGTGGGCCGAATGATTTTATCAGCAAGCATTTCGTTGATGATTTTCTGCATAGAATTTCGTCGAGAATGTTCGACACGATATGTTTTTCCAACCACTGGCGGATTATCCCCGGTATCAATATGATGTTTGACCAAGGGGGTCCGGCCAAGAGGCTCGTTTTTTAAAGCGAAAATGGAATCGTATTTTAGGCAAAGTTCACGAATTTGTTGTTGTTGTTGTGAATTAACGGCAGAACCGTTTAATGCTTTATTTATTGACGAGAAAAGTTCTGGTGTCCTATCGTCTGAATTGGCGACATGAGACACAACTTCAACGTCAGTGATTAGTGAACCAATAATATCGCCAGAATCGATGCGAATTGGCGCTTTAGAGATATTACATACACGAACAGGAAATATAGGTTGTGATGCATCGACTATAGAAGGTGCAACAAAAAGTGATGTTTTTTCCATGAAGTCGGAATTTGGTTCGAATAAAGCGATATCGAAATCGCAAGAACCATGACTTATATATCCTGGGGTTATTAATTCGTGTCGAGGTTGTATGATTACTGGCTCCGGTAGCGAAACATGAACACATACAACACCAGAAGTGGTTGTGTTGGCTTGCGCTCGAAGCTGAATTTTTTCGGATGGTGATAAAAGTTTAACTTTTATGCCATTTAAAAATGCACAACGCTCGATAGGATTAACCCACATTAGAGCGGATTCACAAAAATCAAATCCCAAGAGTATATCTTCCGGCAAATTATCTATAATAGATACTACCGTGGGAATTGCATGATCAGCGATTGTGATAGTTATTTTTACTTTGTATCGCACAACTGCTGTGATTTCACCTACACCATGAACAACTTGAGAGATTTGTTTAGGTGGTAGATTAAAACCAAGTCGTAAAAATGCAGATGTGGTCATCATGGTGACCTGAGAACCCGTATCTATGAGCGCGGGAATATCTACACCATGAATATTAACGAGAATCGTGGGCAGATTTGTCCCAGCATGATTTACACTCGGAATATTCGAATCGATGGTTTTAATTGGAGGTGAATTTATTTGTTCATAGATCGCGAGACGACGCTGTAAGCGTTCATACTCTTCGAGAAATTCTCGCGACGCAAATAAGTTAGAATGCGTGTTTGTTTCTAGCCTTTTTGCAGTAACTGTGTTTACATCATTATGAGATGTAAGGGTTGGCTGTGGTGGGGGCGAATTTAGGGTGGGTTGGCGATCAGCGGCATATGTAACATATGGGCGATCAGCAACATTATCAGTACGATAATTCGAATTATAATATGTTGAGCGTTGTTCGTTAGGAAAGTGAACATAAGGCTCGTTTTGTCGTGACTGATTTGAATATCGATTATCGTAACGCGAATTTCGATAATTGACACGCGAATTTTGTTGGTAATCGTTATGATTTTGCCAAAAATTCGATTGTGCTTGCCTCGAATCGAAGCGATTATCATTATTCGCATAATTTGGTGAGTGATTTTGACTAGGGTTACGAAATCGAGATTGAGAATAATTTCGATTTTGCGAATTCGAACGCGATGGTGAACGATATCGCTGCGTAAAAGAACGCGACTGGCTGCGATTGCGAGCCATAGAATTGTTTCTGTTACGGTCAGAATAATAATTATTATTAGATGTTTGTTGTCGCTGACGCGTGAAACATTCTTCGTAGACATGACCTGTGCGTTTGCAAAAGGTGCAATATTTACGAGAAGAATTTTGTGGTTTCTCAACACGCGACAAATGATAAAATGTATTCTGAAACGAGCGATCTGGCTCATTTTGCTTAGACGCACGAAATGTATCTTTGGGTATTGCGCCTCCTGTAGGGGCGGCTGTTACCGATACATAGGGCGTTAACGCTTTTTTATTCGCGTATTCGTTATTCGCGAACTCAGCGTTTAAAGCGTTATCTAAGAATTCAGCCAGTGATGCTTTTGGCGCACGATGATACGCTTCTTTTGATATTTCAGGTAATAGGCCTTTTTTCAATTGATGACGAAGCAAATGATTGAAATGATCACAGTCGATTTCAAGATGCGGTTGTGCTTTTATCAATTGTTCACGAATCGCAAGATAAAATGCTTTAACCGATTCGTTAGGCTGCTGTTTACGTTCTAAAAAACGATCGAAAAGCGTTTCGGTGTCCAAAGGACAAAATTCCGCTATTAACGCATACTTCGATTTCGTATAAGATTGTCTTATATCAGCAGATAACGAATGGAATAGACGCGAAGCGTAGGGGTCTAAAAATGATGGCATGAATTCGACACGAACCGATTTATCGATATCGTAAGTGTCAGCAAGCGATTCAAATTCTGTGAAAAATGCTCGTATATCTGATTTATCCGCATTAAAAAATGTTTTATTTGCGATAGCAATTTGCATTTGTTGCATGAAAGGTCCACGATTTAGAGTATCAGCAAGGTGTGACTTGCTATGCTCAGAACCTGATGAGGAATCCGAATCGTGACGGTGACGATGGCGATGACGTCGTGGACTATGTCTACTACGTGAATGATGGCGGACGTGAACGATCATAACTACTTCGAACTTTCATCAGAAAATTTTACACGACGCTCTCCTTTGCGGATGACTCGGTAATTGCATAGATGAATTTTGCTGATTATTAGGTTCGATATTTTCGCC
>JAVLUZ010000820.1:74995-178455 GCA_036768485.1 Mermis nigrescens | reverse complement strand
AATTTAGGCCCAAACTTGTGTGAAACAGACTATGTATAGCACTACATACGCGATACTGCGTGGAAGATCCGGGGAAACCGGTGCGGTGAGAATTCTGCTAACGTAACGAAAGGTCTGAGATCGTTACATTCATAATTGAGAGTCTCACCGGGTGGAAATAAATTTCTAACACTGGACCAGCGCAGGGGTCAAATAGTGGCTTCCGCTGACGGCCAGATATCTACGTATGCAAACGTTTTCATATAAATCCGTTTGAAACATCAACCTGATGGGTTGGACAAAAAAACAAACGCTGTGTACGGAGCACACCGTAGGACTTATAGTCTGTTTTGCTTGAATTTTAAGAATTTTCTCCGACAGTGAGCCGCTGGCTTACGATAATCAGTGGCGGATCTAGGATTTTTCCTAAGGGGGGCGGTATTCCAACTTTTCCAAAAAGAATCAAAAATTTGCCCTTAACACGCGAAATAGCGTTTTTTCTCGGTGTTTTACATTGTATACTTTACATAAAATCACTTTTGACGCAATATTTTTTTCAGAAAATTTAAAATTTTCGACAATTTTGTGCGAAAAAAATCATTAAATTTCTTTGCTTCAACAAGAATCTGCGCGAAGCGCCAGAAAATTTGAGAAATTAAGGTGGACTAGTAAAATGGGGCGCTTCGCTGCCCCATCTGCTATAGTGTTTGTAAACAAATAATATCTTAACCAGTAATTAGGTATAAAAAATTGAATGACTTTGCAATGGATCGTATGAGCGGTTTTCATACGGGCAGTAAGAAAATTTGGGTAAGATTTTTGGAAGGTCGAAAAAATGGCTCAAAAATGGTGGTATAGCGATAAAAACACCATTTTTCGACGTTTCTCATCAAGCACTATCCATTGGCATCAAAAAATTGCGAAAAAAGACGAAAAATTTTTCAAAAGTTGAATTCTGGGGAGGGGTATTTTGGTTTCTGGGGGTGCATACCCCCCCCCCAAACCCCCCAATGCCCAAGTGTGGCGGTTTTCATATTTTTTATATCTAGCTGAGCTGCCCGGCGTTGCCCTGGCTGAACTTAGGCTGATAGCTGTATGGGATTGAGATGTCTTCTTTATTTTTTTTATTTTCGGGACTTTTGATGTTTTTTGATATTTTTAAAAATTGTTGGTAAAAACATAATGTATTTTTTAAATTTTTAAAACTGTCTTGTCAATCATTTCTTTGATTAAATCCATATTTCTGACGTTATAGAATGGTTCTGAGAATTATTTATCCTAACTATATTTTTGATGGGATGTTTGTAAATTATACCATTAGATGGTTTGGGATGTTTAAAATTTTTTTTGGTCAAAACCATATTTTTGATGTTTCGGTGTTTAAAAGATTTTTTTGGTCAAAACCATTTTTTGATGTTTTGGGATGTTTAAAGATTTTTTGGTGCAAACCATATTTTTGATGTTTTGGGACACCAATCTTACAGCACAGGATATGTTATAGCACTGGGTATGGTATATCACGTCCTATCTTGTAGCATGGGGTGAAGGTTATATCACGTCCTATCCTGTAACACTGGGTATGTTATATCACGTTCTATCTTATAGCATGGGGCATGTTATATCACGCCCTATTGTATAGCATGGGGTACATATGTTACATCACGTCCTATTGTATAGCATTGAGTATGTTGTATCACGTCCTATCTTATAGCGCCGGGTTCAACTTTGTACAATGTTCAACTGTGCCCTCATTGCTAACAAATGCAAAAAGCTGCATATTAAATTTGCCGCTAGAAGCAAAAACATTTGGATTTGGCATTTTCGAAAAGCCGCATGGCTACAGCTTTCTTTCGAAAGCCGCATGTATGCTGCTTTCGATCGCTTCGCATTAAATTTCAGGCGCGCTGGCTTACAAGGTCAAAAATTTTGACTTTTTTTCAGTGATTAAATCATGTTTATAAGTGCCTCGTACGTCATTTCCTTTCAGCACCGTCTCATACATGTTTTTTGGACGCCAGATCGTATATTTTTAAAGTAGCGAAGATGGAATCAGCGGTCCCAGAAACCCCAGGGGCCAAATTTTGGAAGCAAACAGTCAACCTGTAGCTTCTAAAAGCAAAAAGAAAAACCTCAAATTTTGCTGCCATACATAGGGTACCTTTGGGCTCCCGCATCTCAGAAACCAATCCGTGAATTTTCTTCAAATTCTACAGTAAGGCCAGTCATAAAATATCGAATAATTGGTGGAAAACTTTAAAAAAATTTATCCTCGCTGCGATTTGAGATATTTGATGTTAGACACTTCTGTAAATCACGCTTTTCTTACGGCATCACTTCAGCGCTTTCACAACGCAGTGTAAAGTGGTTCACACCAGTCGATAGCGCATAAAAAGCTGGGATCTGGGGTGGCTTTTACATTCTACTCCTGCGGCGGGTTTCAGGAGTCCGATCGAGCCATTTAAATCAAAAATTGTACTTAGTGCCTCGAGAATACCTATTGAGTGAAAAATATAAGTATCGCAAAATTATCCAGTAAAAATTTTTTTTGCCTCACACACACACACACACACACACACACACTTACACACACAACTCGAAATTAATATTATAGATAGACGTCTAGAAGCATTGATTTACTGCTTGATTTGCTGTATTTATAGCATTTGATGCGAAACATCGAGATTTTTAATGAAAATAGAAGAAAACTATGCAAAAATAGCTGTTTCTGCTGTTAAAATTGTTTTGAACCCTTCCATACATGAACGGCAAACGGCTTCCAAGTCGCCAAGAAAGTAAATAAATATCATTTATAGGAATCATCCTCCGGCGCGCGTAGCGCCTGAAAAATTTGAGAAATTATGGTCACTGACGGCCACACACACACAATGCATATCCATCTTAATCTCGCCAAATATTTTAGATATGCCGCGGCGTCTTCAATCCGTCCAATAATTATATAAAGACAATGTAATAATCACACCCAGAGGTTTGTCGGTGGTGATTTTAAAACTTGCTTGAGACGGACTATGTATATTAGGGTCAAAAAGTACTGTTCCTTGACATCGAGTTTTGCCCTAACGATGTATATGTATACTAGCAAAGAAAAATGCTCCGATGGAACAAAAAAGATGAACATACTTGGAATTGTGGATTATTAAGGATGTAAAAGGAGGGGACTAGGAAAAAATCTACCTAAAAGTCCAAAATCTGCTAAAAATCAGACTTCTCTAAGCAACGCAAAAAATCGATGTATATTCTGCGGCCTCTAAAAAAGTGTCTTTTTTAAATAATGTTCAAGTTTCAGATAAGAGTGTACAAAATCTATCAAGGTTACTTTTTAAATTGCTGGCAATCTGATTGATAGAAAACTAAGAGGTATTGTATTTAAAGTTTGTTTTATTTTGTTATGAGCATTATAGCAAGCAAAGCAGGGGCCGATTGATTAGTGCACACAATCGTTTCGGGCATGCTAGTGTATCTACATATCTAGTCTGTTCCAAGTCAACTCACGCGTTTCTCACTGTTTTAAACCAACCATGTCTCCAAAATTGTCTTCGATGTTTGCTATTTCATTCCATTGGCTTAGAAGACTGTTAGTTTACTCAATGTCATTTCCCATAGCTACTGCATAGCTAACGTGCTGCTTTTTCAGTCATTTTTATGGTTAAATATTTATTTTTATCTGTTGGCCGCAGAATATACATCGATTTTTTGCGTTGCTTAGAGAAAGTCTGATTTTTAGCAGATTTTGCGACTTAGGTAGATTCTTCCTAGTCCTCTCCTTTACATCCTTAATAATCCACAATTCCGAAGTATATTCATCTTTTTTGTTCCATCGGAGCATTTTTCTTTGATGAATACCACCCCTTTTAATTAGTATGATTCGAGTGCATCAGTCAGTAAACACATACAGTAACATGCCATTATAATGACAGCAGTCCAAGGACACGGAAAACAATAATGTTCTTAACATCAGCATTATCCTTTTCAAACAAGACAACCTTACATTATTTTGACAGATCAAAGTTTTTCAGCATTAACTTTACGAGAAATATCAAGTGCTAAGGAACACTAACGCTCAGATTTGGAAGTAAACAAATTTATAGTATAAACTACATTTTAACAACGAATGATTAGTGCAACTCACACAACTACTAGGTGTAGAGAAAACTAATAGTCAGATTCTCAATTCGATTTTACGTAGAACATTTTGAAAAAATTAAGCTTCCGCAAGGCTCTAGAACACGAGTTGAGTTAATAGGCAGTGTAAACTTTACACAACCACAGAGTTTAAAGAAAATTTCAGTCGGATTCTGCATTCTGATAGTTAGATCAACATTTATGAAAAAATTAAGTCTCCACAATGGCCCAAGGACAAATAAATATCAGATGTGTGAACGTAGACTGCAACGTTCACTTCGCTTACTTAACCCGAATCTCAAGCTAATGCTCAAGCACGGGGGTTCTCGCCCTTTTAGGAGGTCGATCACCAGTCGGCGATTCGGGGGCAAGCGGCCCGGCCTATTCAAGGTAGCCCGTCCTCCACGCATGCACCTAGTGAAACTTACTTATCTAACCCTTGGATTAAGTACCTCAATTAAAGTAGTTCAGTTGAGAACCTAATTGAGGGCTCAACAAGGTTATTATTACTTGTTTTGCACCGAATTCCGGTGCTTGAAAATATTAAGGGTTCCTAAGTATAGTGTAGCACAAGGACAGAATTCCACAACACGAAATTCAACCTGAGCCTAGCATCGTTAATTAAATAATTAATTTTTACAATATTTTTGGACAGAAAAATTATGAAGTATTAAAAAGTGACAGCATGGAAGATACAAGCTGCTGACCGTCGTGTTACGCTAATCGGGTAAATCAAACAATGTAATTAAACAAGGGCACAAAGCCCTGCCAAAGGCATACAACAACTGATGCCAATTGGCACAAACACGAATGATTAAAAACAAAGCGTAAGGCGAAAGCAGCGCGCACACTATGCAGGAAAACTAACAGACGAGTTCTGCAGCCAAGCAGATAAAAGGTACGTACGGCGTCTGCTCACGTACGGCGACGAAAAGAAAATGATACGCTCAGCGCGGAAGCTGCGGAGAGGCCTCAAGCTCAAAAACTAATTGTAAAATGTAAAATCTTGAAGTGCCGTCAAAACTGCGCTCGCACGCAGTTTTAACTGACGCGGAAAAAGAAGCGTAACAAACAACACGAACCAAGAGATATGAAAAGGATCTATGAATACGACAATAGGCCTATGGGCAAAGGCTTACGGTAAAGGTATGCACAAACGAGACAGGCACAAATATGAGACACACATATGATCTTTTAACACACGTAAGATATGATAACACACATACCAATTCGTACTCAAGTCGCATTAAGCCCGAGTGCCCATTTTCCTATTCCAGATTTGGATTAAAAATATGTGTAGGAAAGGAATGAAAAATATGATAATTTTTAGGAGAAGGTGGCTTTGGGCGACTCGCTCAAGCGTTGCGCTTAACGGTCGTGTACGTGTGTATGGAAATTGAGCACAAGAATGTACATCTGGGGCAATCAATCGGTTTTTTCATCTGTTTCAAAAAAACCCAAACCGATTTTTTTCTCAAAAATTTTTTCAGTGTAAACTTTACAAACATGAGTTTGGCACATACAAACGTACTACAATCAAAGGGCTACAAACTGGCCCAAACCGAATTTATTTACACTCCACTTTCTCTGTTCAGAAGTCGGGAGAGGTCGAATAGGATAAAAATAAAGTACTTTCTAAGGGGTGGCGAACAAAAATATGAAGTGAAGAAGTCGGGAGAGGTCGGATAGAAAAAAATAAAATACTTTTCAAGGGGTGGCGAACAAAGATATGGACAAACACGTATTTTTCACTGTCCACCACATTGTAAACTTTAATAATCTGAACCGAACGCTCCATTGAGTGTAAATGAATTCGGTTTGGCCCAGTTTGTAGCCCTTTGATTGTAGTACGTTTGTATGTTCCAAACTTATGTTCCGCAAAATATTTGATATGATTTACCAATTAAATACGAAAAAACCTGTTTTTTTCGCCCATTTTACACCTAAGATTTCGAACTTTACACCCCCATTAACAACTCAATATTATGTTTTTTGAAAGCAGTTTGCTTCGACATGTAGCCCTTAAAAGTTTCTTTATTTTTATCTATTTAAATTATCTTAACTCATAACCGAAAAAGTTGGCAGAGAAATCTTGGACAAAATCTGTTTTTTTACTCATCCACTAGAGTGTAAAGTTTAAACCCCTGGTACTGTGTATTGATTGTAGAAAACTTTGAAGGTCAGATTCGTTATTCTGACCTCACAGAGAACATTTTTTAAAAAATTCATCATCCACGACGCTCTGGGCGGAAAAATTTTTTTCAGTGTAAAGTTTACACTTGCACTAATAACGCAATATTGATTGTAAAGAAACAAAATAAATTTTGACGTGTAGCGCTTAAGACGAGGCAGATTTTAAAGGTAGTTACCACGTTCTTTCTACTATGTGGAGAATATGGCAGGGAAAAATACTTTTTGTCTCAGACTCTTTACAATAAACCGCCTCTAAATTCGAAAATATTACTTCTTAAGAAAAAATAGAAAAAGTTTCTCCTAGATTTTATAACCGTCTACCTTTTGAAACCAATCAGACTGCATAGAATGTAAAACTGACTTAGATATGCTCTTGCACATGAAAACAGTAAAAACCGTCTAATTTACACTCCTGTGCAACAACCAATGAGTGTAAAGAAATTTTAAGACCAGATTCGTAACCTACTAATTAGGGAAAACATTTTTTAAAAAATTATTACTTATTAGTGCAAGTGTAAACACTTGCACTAATAACGCAATATTAATTGTAAAGAAACAAAATAAATTTTGACGTGTAGCGCTTAAGACGAGGCACATTTTAAGGGTAGTTACCACGTTTTGTCTACCAAGTGGAGAATATGGCAGGAAAGAATTTTTTTAGTCCCAGACTCTTTACAATAAACCGCCTCTAAATTCGAGAATATTACTTAAAAAAAATTAAAAAGTAAAAGTCTCCCCTAGATTTTTTTAACCGTCTACATTTTGAAACCAATCAGACTGCACAGAATGTAAAACTGAGTTAGATATGCTTGGCCACATGAAAACTGTAAAAAAACCGTCTAATTTACACTCCTGTGCAACAACCAATGAGTGTAAAGAAATTTTAAGACCAGATTCGTAACCTACTAATTAGGGAAAACATTTTTTAAAAAAATTGGCCCTCCGCAAATTATTTGAAATTTTGGTGTAAACTTTACACACTCACGACGCGCTCGGTATTGAGTGTAAACAAGAAAAAATGGGGGCACTAAGTTTTTTATTATCTACCTTTTAAAATAAACCGCACCTCTCAGATGTGTGCCGTTATAGCTGTGAGGGGGGACAAATTTCGCACTCGCTGTGAAAAACATATAAGAAAAAAGGATTGCCAAGTATATTATAGGTAGCGCTATCGCGCCACCTATGATGTTGCGCTGCACTTATAGTCTGTTTCACATAAGTTTGGGCACAAATTTTAGGGATTTTTTCGAAAGTGAGCCGACGGATTACGATAATTATATATCAAATCAATGCTATAATCGCTTTCTGTCGGCTTATTGTCGAACATAGTGTAAGTGCGGCGCACATATGTACACACTCATCGAGCTCATGCGCTATTAAAGAAAGAAAGAAAGAGTTTATTCGGTCTACAAAATACACGTACAAATTCAAAATATACGTACACATTACAATACAAATAATAAGGAAAAAGACAAATGTCATATAATGCATAATTGAAATTCATGTACATATTGCAAGCACACGTATTTAATTGTAAAAAAACGAATAAAGTGATTAAAGAAAGTAGTGTAATGTAAATGTAAGACACGCGGGTACGTAGGAGGCAATGAATTATAACTGCGCTTAGAATACGCCCCTTGAGGAAAATGGATAAATCAAATTGTTTCAATTTCATCGTAAAAATGTTCGAATTAGCTGAGCAGATGATATCATCAGGCAAATAATTCCAGACGAAATCACACGATTGCAAAATTCAAATTTTCTAACATTTTTGTTTACACGGTTAACGTAAAGTTTGCAAGAATTTCAGCACGATTTGAGTTTACATTAAATGTGAAGAAGTCTTCAACAGGTAACCAAATTATCCTTGATTATAGAGCGTGTCATTGATAAATCACTTTGCATTCTACGTAATTCGAGATTCTCCAAGCCCAATTCCTTTAATCGGGCATCGTAGGAGATAGTTTTATCAGAAAAAATTCGTTTGGTAAATTTTCTTTGGACATTTTCAACATTATTTATGTCACATAACAGATAAGGATTCCAAACAGACGAACCATATTCCAAAATTGGTCGGACATAGGTTGTAAAGGCTTTTACTAACAAAGTTTTATCTCTTGAAACAAAACTCCGTAAAATCAAGTTTGCAATTCTCATGCCTTTTTTTACAATGTTTGTACAATGAGTTCTAGAAGATAAATCTTTACTTATTAAGACACCAAGATCCTTCACCTCCGATATATCTGTGTAGGATTTCAAAATTATCTATACCGTAAAGTGCTTGGGATTAGATTTTCCTAAATGCAAAACAAAACATTTGCTGAGTGAGATCTTAAGCTGCCAGATATCAGCCCACCTCTTAATATGCATTAGATCATTTGCAAGTCCAAAAATTGGAAAGCTGAATGCTATATTTAACATCATCAGCAAATAGCGAAATTGAGCTGGTACTTTGAAAATCACATAAATCATTTATGAATAACAAAAAAGGTGAGGGCCTAAAGCCTTTACCCTGTGGCACCCCACTGGAAACAGGGAGCGGAAGAGACAATGAATCTCAACTTTAACCCTTTGGGATCTATTACTCAAAAAGCATTTTAACAATTTAGGCAAAAACCACTTATGCCATAGGCAGCTAATTTTATAAGCAGTTTTTCATGCGAAACTGTATCAAAAGCTTTACAAAAATCGATATAAACAATATCGATTGGGCAATTTTCATCAAGATTTTTGGACCACTGATTTTTGCACTTTAAAGTTGCAGTGTACAAGATTTATTTTTCTAAATCCAAACTGATTTTCAGAAAGCAAATTATTTTTCATTTAAATGGGTAGTTGGGCTAATATTAATTATCGATTCCATGACCTTACACGGAACACAACAAAGGGACACGGGCCGATAGTTTTCTATGGATGATAGGTCACTTTCTTAGGTATAGGCACAACAATAACTTCCCTCCACAGGTCGGGGATGCACCCTGTCCTGTAAGAAACTTCAAAAATTGACATCAAAGGTCTAACGAGGACTCATTCTAGCTTTTTTCACAAAACCTATGCCACGGCCATCAGGGCCAAGTGACAATGAAGATTTAATCGATTTAGAGCATCAAAATTGTAAATGAGTCCAATTTGCAGAAACACTATGATTACGGTTAATTTTATCAGGAAATACAGGTAAAACATTATTGTCATTTACAAAATTGTTGGCAAAATTTGTATTAAAAGCATTTGCTTTGTCTAAATCATCCACAATAGTGATGCCGTTGCTTTTCAACAATGGAATTTTCTTTTTATTATTTAATCGATCATTTACAAAGAGAAAAAGTTTTTTAAATTATTCGACTTTAGTAACTTTCCTTCCTCATTTGCAAGATGTTCATTCATCAAAGTTTTTATATTTTTGGTCAATTTCGTACATTTCTCTAACGTTTTAGCATCCCTATTAATTTTGTATTTTTCCAAAGTTTACGCTTTGTAGCCTGCATTTTTCGTACAGAATTTGGCAGAAGATTTCTGCGCATTTTCTTTTTCAGTGGAACGAATTCGGAAATAGCTGTGTTGAGAATGGACAAAAAAGCCTCGTAGAAATCATTAACACTTACACAAGACGAAAAAATTTTTTCCCATTCAACAGATGCCAAGAAAGCTTCAATTGCTTGATAATTTGCCTTTTTGAAATCAAGCGTTATTAGATTTTCATCCTCATTGCTATTAAATGGCAAATTAAACGAAATTATTTCATGATCACTACTAGCAAAAGGTTCGTTAACAGAAACATTAAAAAGGAGTTCACGAGATGTACTCAAAATAAGATCTAAAATATTTAGATTTCGGTTTGGTTCGTTTGTCATTAAATTGAGACCTAGGTTTACAAAACATTCATAAAATATTTGTGTAACTGGGTTCCTGTATGCAGAATGAGAGGCAAAGTTTAGGTCAGGTAGGTTAAAATCGCCTAGTATTATGCGTGCTTGCGTGTTTCAATGTACTTTTCCCGTCAGCTCGTTTCGCTGTTTGGATGAGCCTTCACGTCAGCTCGTTTCACTAGCGGATTTGCTTTCCCATCGGCTCGTTTCGCTGTTCGGGTGCTTTCCACACCTGGGCGTAGGGGGGTTGGGGTATACACCCCCCCCCGAGAAACCAAAATACCCCCAGAATTCAATTTTTGAAATTTCATTCGTTTTTCCCAATTTTTTGATGCCAAATGGATAGTGCTCGATGAGAAACGTCGAAAAATGGTGTTTTTTCGCCATACCACCATTTTTAAGGCCATTTTTTTGACCTTCAAAAATCTTGCACCCCCCCCCCAGAATTTTCTTGCTGCCCACGTATGGTGCTTTCCCGTCAGCTCGTTTTGCTGCTCGGACGTGCTATTTATAACTTTGCGCTTATTTTGCGCTTCAACCCGTCGAGATGACGTTTCATCTCCGGATTATTCAGCGCAATTTTTTAGGTAATTGAGCACTGGTCCGGCTCGCCCCCAAGCGACCGAACACTGGCGGATTGCGGATCTTCGGATCTGCCCAGCTTTTAGGCTTGTCAATTATAATAGTTCTTAAAATTTATACCCAAACTTGTATGAAACAGGCTATACATTTATTTAATTTAATAGCTTTTATAATTTGTTAATACATACTGTTGCGTGCATGTGACATTTTGCTAGTGTGAAAGTGCATGTCGATATTTGAAAATAATTTCGTGTTATCCTTCGGTTCGGTCGGTGCCTTGCGCTGCGCAGTCGCTAAAACTTTTAGCGTTAGGTATAACAGGAAAAATGAGTTTCTCCTCATCTCATTGCAAACAGTTTACGCTTCGAAAACTTAGATGAGCAATCAACAGTCATACACTAGGGAGTCCGAGGGGAGAATCACAATCGATGGGGCCCAGATTCCCGAAAGCATAGGTACAGTATTTTTTCAAATAAGCTTGCGCCTTACCTGTTTCACATCAGTTTGAACACAGCTGATAGAATTTTCAGAAAGCCGGCAGCTTAATCTATTTATAGATCACTTTAGTGCATCTTGTGCAATATATCAGCGTCTTATGTACATAAGTTCTTATTTTTAAAGCTCAAACCCAATGTAAAACAGGGACTTCTCGGTGATTGCGCCAAATTTATCTACGTATATCTATCGCAAAATGCGGCGTTTGCGGCTGTCCAATGCGCTTAAAATCTGACAGCGGCTTGTGTTCCTTAGGAACGCACGTTTCTTGAGTATTTTTGTTACAATGCAATTTTTAATTGTGACCAAGCTATATGGGCTCCATAAAAAACCTTTTTCTGTATTATACTGTAGCTCATGATAGTTTATATCAAGTCATCGTTTTTTCACTATTTAGTCCATTTTTTGTAAACCGAAATCTAGAAAATTAATAAGATTTTTGGGCTTGTAGGCGTGTGTACAAAATTTTGTGATTCAAAAATGCGTTCTAGAGAGATGAAATTTCAAAATTTTATGGCGCTTCACGCCGGAGTATTTTATTTTATTATTGTTATTGTTATAAGCAGGGTTGACAAGGCTGGATTTTTTGAAATTGGGTTTTTTGGGTGCAAGAAATCGTTGGGTTTTGGGTTTTTTGGGTTTTTTATCCACATGTTAAGAATTTATTTGTAATGGAATTAAATACTGTGTATTGTCAATGTTTTTTGTATCATGGTTGTTGTTACTTTTACAATTGCTTGCGATGCACGAGGTTAAGTGTCCATCCATTCTCATCCTCTCCTCCTTCCTGTTGCTGTTTTTCTCCTATAGTATATACTTTTCAAATGAGAAAAGCCGCCCAATAAAGGCTATGTGGCAATGTGGCATGGATTTTTCTACTAATATGGCAATTTTTTTCTTGAAGCAGAGCAGAATTTATGAAGAAATTTCAATATTATGCATTAAAAAATTGCTCTGCCCAATTTTTCATTCTGTTCACACAGCATGGATTGTGCTTGTGAATGACCAATTTTGTTGTTGAATTTTGTGTATTAGCTGAATAAAGTTGTTCTTTATTTGTTTTGTTTTGTTTGAAGCTGTTGAAGTATTCTCAGCTACTACCTATCTATAGTTCTCGAGCTAGAATTTTTATGAAAAACCCATAAAAAACCCTTAAAAACCAAAAAACCCTAAAAACTCAAAAAACCCACAAAAAAACCCAAAAAACCCAAAATTCGAAATTTTCAAATCTGGGTTTTTTCCATCCCTGGTTATAAGTAATTAGGTCGCGCCAACTGCAGCATTTTTATCACAACTTGGTGTAGAACTTCACTGTGATTGGAAATCCCCATCTTTTGCACGGATTTGGACAATCATTAGAACGCAAAAATACCTAAGGAGGATCAATGGATGAATTAAAGCAGAGTTGGCAAAAACCGAAATTTTAAAATTTCTGAAATTTTGGTGTTTTTAATGGTTTTTTCGTGGTTTTTTCTATATGTTTTTCAATAAAACACGTGAAACATCATTATCATAAAATACTTTATTTTACTATAGTTGTTAAATTTAATTAGAATACAATTGTTTTATTTTACAATATTGCAATTCTGCCTACGTATTTCTTTGATTTTTACCATGGGTAAAAGAAATTGCGCTTCAAAAATATCGATACCACCAGTTTAAGTGCCAGGTCACCTTCACGGACGTCTAACTTTGCTGTATTAAATGCTGCAAATGATAATTCTGCCGACTGTGTTATTTGCTACAAGTTAGTCACTGATGACGATACTGCTTTATTATGTGATTTTTGTGAACACTGGGGTCATACATCTTGCTTAAAAGTTGACGATCATGACTATGAAACTTATTCAAAGCCCCATTCCACTTTCTATTGTTTCCATTGTAGACCGATCGTGAAAAAATATCTTCATATTGAACAACGTTTAGACAATTTTGCTACTCAGCTTGCTGACTTACAAAATAAAATTGATCACCTTGAACGTTCACGAAATTGTTCTACTGATTATGATAAAAACGATTTGTCTGCCATGATAAATGATGCGATTGAAAGGGATTCTAAAAAGTGCAATGCCGTTTTATTCAATTTGCCTTTATCGAACAGTGTCGAGGACATAAATCAGGTAAAATCTCTGATTGACTCTTATTCTGATGGTCACGATCTAGTGTCGTCCGATGTTACTCGCGTCTTTCGTGATGGTCCCATTCATGAAAATCGCGTTCAATTTGTCAAAGTTTGCCTGACTTCGGCTCAGGCAAGGCATCGCTTTATCTCACTGATTAATAAGACAGTCCGTGTCCAATCCAAAGGCCCACTTTCGCATCTACGTTGTCGTCCTGACCTATCCTTTCTACAACGAAAACGGCAACGCGAACTGGTTTATGAGCTGAATGATCGCAAATCTCGAGGTGAACAAGGATTATACATCGATTTTCGTGCTGATTGCGTTAAATGTAAACCTAATGTAAATACTAATAGCCCGCGACTCGCTCATTAGGTATCCGCGCCCCAAGATTATTTAAAATTTCAATGTTTTTATGCTAATGCTCGAAGTCTTTTGAACAAACTTAGCAACTTACATTTTTTGCTGAATGAAGAAAGTTTTGATGCTCTATTTTTTTCTGAAACATGGTTTCATATTGATATTTCCGATGGATTATTGTGCCCTGGTAAAAATTATCGCATTTTCCGCTGTGATCGAAACTGTAAACGTGGTGGGGGTGTAGCTTTATTTCTTAAAACTTCTTTTAATGCTATTCAAATAAATCCTCCACCCGCTTTTAAAGCTCCCGAAATTCTAATAACTGATATTTTTGATTCTAATAGAAAGATCAGATTTATTTTGGTTTACCGACCTCCTGATTTTGATCTAGCTTATGCTGAAATTTTATGTAGATGTATTGAATGGGCTTGTTCTGTTCCTTTCCCTTTTGTAATCTTAGGAGATTTTAATTTGCCAAAAATCAATTGGTGGATAAGTTCGGTTCCTACTGATAATCTAAATACCCTATTTTTCGACACACTTTCGGGCACTGGTTTACATCAATTAATAACAGAAAATACTCATGAAAAAATATACTAGATCTTCTCTTTGCATCTGATCAAATTTCTAACGTAAAAGTTGATATTCCTTTTTCTAATAGTGATCATAATTCAATTATATTTGATTGTCTTTTGATGCCAGTCCGTAATCCTAGATCATCTTTTTTTAACTTTCGTAAAGCTGATTTTGATGCGTTAGGTCTAGCACTGTCTCAGATTTCTTGGCCTGATCTTTTTGATACCTGTTCTAATGTAAATGATATGTATAATTTGTTTGTTGGAGTGCTTCACTCTTTAATTTATGCATTTGTTCCATTAACTCACCCCAAGCCCATGAAACGTAAATATCCCAAACTAATTAAAAGAATGTTAACTAAAAACGTATGCTTTGGAAGAAACATAAACTTTATCACTCCACCGATACAAAAATCAAATATAAATCTTTTTGTAGAAAATTGGATTTTGAAATTAAAAATTTCTCTGCTTCTGAAGAAATTAATCTTCTTTCTGACAAAAGTTTAAAATCATTTTATAAATTTGTCAATAATCGGTTGAATAATCATCGCTCTTTTCCACCTCTTTTTCATGACCACAAAATCGTTTCTGATCCTTTAGAAAAGGTAAATTTGTTTAATAACTACTTTTCTTCTGTTTTTTCTGTTGATAATAATCATCTTCCTTTTTTAGATTCGATGACTGGTTTTGCTTTGCAAACCATTCATTTTGACGCTTGGAACGTGCAACTGGTTTTAAATCAAATAAAAGGTTCTTTTTCTATAGGTCCCGATGGACTCTGTCATTTTTTCTTGAAAAACTTTCAACTTATCTTGCTGAGCCTTTAGCTAGTATCTTTAATGTTTCTTTTTTGACTAGCACTATTCCCAATTTATGGAAATTGGCGAATGTAACCCCAGTCTTTAAAAAAGGTGACGCGGCTTTAGTGAGTAATTACAGGCCGATTTCTATTTGCTGCTCATCAAGTAAAATCATGGAAAATTTGATTAATTTAAAAATTGTCGATTTTCTCACTACAAACAGACTCTTATCTTCTTCTCAGTTTGGTTTTCAAAAATCAAAGTCTTGTGAATTACAACTACTTAAATGTAAACACAGTTGGACGGTATCTTTGAGTAATAGGATTCCTGTCGATGTAGCTTACATCGACTTTTCTAAAGCTTTCGATAAAATCCCGTTATCTAAGCTTTTATATAAGCTCTCAAAATATGGGATAAAAGGTCTACTTTTTAATTGGCTTGATTCCTTTTTACATGGTCGGTCTCAGCGTGTTTGTATTGACAGAGTTTTTTCTGATTTCATGCCTGTTGGCAGTGGTGTCCCCCAAGGTAGTTGTATTAGTCCTACTTTATTCTTAATTTATGTTAATGACCTATGTAATTTGATTAAATATAGTAAAATTTACCTCTTTGCCGATGATGTCAAAATCTTTGGTCCATCTTCTGATTATCATTTAATACAAAAAGATCTGGACAATATTTATATTTGGTCTATAAATTGGCAACTTCCTGTTGCTTCGGAAAAATGTGCAGTTTTACATCTTGGTAAAAATAATCCAAAAAAGCTTTATTCTTTGAATAATATAAATATTCCAAATGATATTTGTTCCGTTCGTGATCTGGGTGTTTATTTTTCCCACAATCTCAATTGTAAGGAACATTTAAATCACATAATTAAAAAAGCTGTTTCTCGTTGTTTTCTAATACACAAAGCTTTTCTTTCTTGTGATAAAGAAATTTTAGTTAGGGCTTATACTACTTATGTAAGACCTATGCTTGAGTATGCTGTTTCTGTATGGAATCCATATTATGCAAATGATATAAATCGTCTTGAAAATGTTCAGCGTAAATTTACTAAACGTCTTTTTGGTTTTAATAGCAATTTATCCTATCTTGAACGCCTAAAGCTTCTTAACCTGCCTTCTTTAGAACTTCGCCGTCTTCACATATGTCTATGTCTCATGTATCAAATTATTAATGGTTTATCTTGTATTGATGCTAATGAATTCTTCATTTTTAGTCAAGGCACTACCCGATCAGTTAACAGTCGTAAAGTTACACTACCAGTTGTCCGTTCCAATGCTCACCTCAACGATTTTTCGCAAAGATACCGAAAAATCTGGAACTCCTTACCTGATCAAATTGTCTCTTCACCCAAAATCGGTTTGTTCAAAAAAGAGCTCCTAAACATTGATTTTACAAATTTATTGTTGGGGCATACCTAGTTGTATCACTTTCGTGATCTGTGTATGTCCTCTTGTTCAGTCGCTATTTTATCATGTATTTGTGTTTTATCAATTTTCGTGTATTTTTCTGACAATAAACACTTTCTTCTTCTTTCTCTTCTTTCTTATAAAGAAATCTCGGGTATTTTACAGTTTACCGAAATGTTCCGAATTTGGGCTAAAACATATTTATCTGACACTTTTAAGGTCGCTGATTACGAAAAAATCAACTTTTATTGCGCGAAAAACAAAAAAATTTTTGATTCTGTTTGGAAATTTTTAAATTTGAAAAAAAAATTTTTTTGCATGTTTTTTCTGTCATTTTACTTGATTAGATACGAGAGTGAAACTTCAAGTCTCTGCTTAAGTGACGCTTAGGCTTAGGCTTAGTATATCTGAGAAGGTGTTTTCGGGGCTGCTTAGGTCGAGGTCGCTCCCGCTTAGATCGGGGTATAGGTGCTTAGGTCGACCTAATTTGGGTACATGTTATTCTGCATTCCACTGTTTGAATCTTCAAATGGTTGGAACTTGGAGATAATATAAAAATGCTGTTTGAATCATATTTAAGTAGAAATCTTTAACTGATGTAAACAATGCTAAAAATAGTGAAATTAAAAAAAATTTCTTGAAAATTTGTGCAAAAAATTACAAAAAAATTTTCTTTAATCATGGTTTACGCGCAGTATAACTCAATTTTTTTTTAATCTGCGACCTTGAAAATGGCAGAAAAATATGTTTTTAGTGGAAATTGGAATCTTTTGATAAACTGCGAAAATTCCAAAATCTCTGCAGAATGGAATGAAAATGATTTTAAATTTTATTCAAATCCACACTAAAAATTCTTTCACAAAGGTTCAAATGCTTTGATTTTTCTGCAACTTCGATTTTTTCGATGCATTACGACGTTGGCGTTCTCTCAAGCTGGTTGACGTTGCTTTTAACAAAAACCAACTTTTTTACGGTTTCTGGAGCCAATTAAATCACTAGTTTTATATATAATTCAGCCGAAGTTGCTGTTAAGTATAGAACAAATTATAAGGAAGGTAATGAAAATATAACCAGCGTTTTTCGTATGTGCGTTATTATTACCTGTTCATGGTACTTGGTGTATGTGGATTATACATATAACAACGTTTCGTGTTAGTAGGAAGTCATTTGTTTACTTAAATTCAAAAAAACAAAGAACCAGCCGATTTTTTGCAGCATAAAAAACCATAAAAAATCAAAAAACAAACAAAAAACCATGTCCGGCCAACCCTGAATTAAAGAACACGTTTTTACGACACGACCACTAGAGCAGCACACTTTGTATATTTTGCTACCCAGATGTCTTAAATACGATGAGAATCCAAGAGACATCCTTTCTCATAGGGCTGGAGGGTTTTGGGTGGGGCGCTCAAAACCCCCCCCACCACCCACAGCGGGGTTCGGGGCAAAACTCTCGGAAAATTTTTGTAACAGGTGCCTTCAATTTTGAATCGTAACGTTAAAAGTTGTACAAAATTAGCCCAATCATGGTTTCGAATTCACCTTAAAAATATTCAAAGTTCGTCAGCAAATTCATAATCATCCCTAAAAATCGTTGTCATCCTCGCTCCTTGAACGAATCTCATTCTCTGCATAAAACTGTAAAGAACAGAAGACATGGATGCAAAATACGCTTTAGGTCGCATAGAGCCTAAAAGTGGAGTGTTAAAAACGCGCGCTTAGAACTAACCAGATTTCAATTGTTATTATGAAATTTGGCACAAATTGCCGAAAAGAAAATGAGATTTGCTCGAGGGGGTGTCGATCCGTCCGTTGGATTCTCATCATATTTAAGGCATTTAGTTACCAAAATTTACAAAGTGTACAGCTCTAGTGGTCGTGAAACATTTTTTAATTCATCCTTTGGTCCACTTATGTTTTAAAAAAATTTTGCTAGTGCCTTTCCCAAACAAAATCCTAGATTCGGGCCTGCGGGCCTGCATATGCATAATACATACATATAGACTGTGAACGTGTAAATGCCCATCCCTAATTAGAAACCTATATTCAGACCCGTGTCTAGGAAATAAGGGGGCTACTCCCCTTTGCTGTTTTAGACAAAAATCGCAAAATTTTCGGCGCTTGGCGCCGAATTTCTTAATTATTAGAATCTATTTAGTCACAAGCGCGCGGTTTAAACACTCCAATTTTAGTCTTTAAACAACTTAAAGCGTATTTTGTACCAATGTCTTCTGTTTTGCACAGGTTTATGCAGAACATTAGATTTGTTCAAGAGGGTGTCCATCGGATTCTCACTATATTTAAGGCATCTGGGCTGCAAAATTTACGAAGTTTACAGCTCTAGTGGTCGTGGAACTTTTTTAAAATTCATCCTTTGGTCCCCCTTATATTTTTAAAAAATTTTGGTCGTGTTCCCCCCTCCCCCCGAAACAAAATCCTGGATACGGGCCTGCCTATATTAGGACTTATATATCTATTCGTGTATTTAATTAAGCATGTATGTAAGTCCGGGCTCCGTTTATTTTGAGCCCGTTCGACCACTGGGGGTGGGGGAACCCCTTCCACAGTTGGTCGTCCCCACCTCCCGAAGCCGGAAAACGTTTGAAACCCCCTTCCAGTTTTTGTAAAAAATTTGCATTTTTTCAGCCGTTTAGGCGTTTTTAGCTAATGTTGGATCATTCACCCCTCTTCCTTAGAAGTCGCCGGGGAACTAACCCAAAATTTCAAGCTCTTACATGTATATGTTGTCTCCATGTATCTAGTTTGTGTCCTCGACTTCTGTCCGCCAGCTTTTGCTTGTCGGTATTTACATATGCATTCATTAACCGGGAAGTAGGTAAGAGGGAATTTTTTGACAATAGTGGAAATCCAGGAATTTCTTCAAGAACGGGATTCTTTTTAAAAATTCGCGCTTCGAGCTTGAAAGGAAATTATCAGAATTTTTTAGTTTAGTTAAAGTTTCGGTTTTTTTATTTTTAGCTTTTGTTTTTGACAGCAGTTGAGTAATTTACCGCGTTTTTGTCTATTGGAGCCTTCTTTAGTCGTAGGGGTTATCGTATGTACATACTTTGCGAAAATTGCTTATCTTGTGTCAGTTTAGCAATTACTTATCTGTCTTGCTTCTCGTCATCAAATTGTGTTATAAACGTCGAGAATTACACAATTTTTTGTCGCTGTACACCAGTTCAGTTTTCTGCAGTTTTATCTGTCGTTAAAAAGGCTGAGAATTTGAGCTGAAAGCGGTAAAACAAGATGTTTTCTCGCGCTTCGAGGCACATTTACAAACTTTTGTACGTGAATCTTACATTGTCCTTTGCATCGATGACAATAGATCCAAAAAGTTTTAGTCTGGAGAATTACCTCAGCATTTAATACCGATGGTCTTATTTGTAATGCGCGGTTTTAGTATTGGTTGTTTTTAAAGGACACACCTAGCTAACCGGTCATGAATTATTTGTTTGCTATATTTAAGCTTTCCAATTTGAATTTTGCAACTGGTTTTTTCATCGGCGCAATAATTTCCTTTTTATCCGTAGTTTCATTCAGAGGTAACAGTAAGTTTCATTCGCTTGTTTTCACGATTTCGGCAGTATTTGTACTTAGAAGAAGAAATTTCATTAGTCAAGATTTTTGAATATCCTGGCATTGTTTCCTTGTATTTATATAATTCATCTACGACGATATATAAACTTACATTTAAACAAATATATATACAGGTAAAGGTTTGAAATTTAGAATGTGGGTTCCCCCTGTTAATTGGGAGTGCGTGTGACCTCTATTTTTTCCAAAAATTACAAAAAACACCCTAAAATGACCAAAAGGCGCTAGTTTTCGCCAAAAATGGGGGTTGGTCAAAATTTTCTGGCTTTGGGGATAAGAGACAATCATCTTTGAGTGGGGGTGATCCCTCCATCCTCCTGTTATGTATGTGTGTGGTTGGAACTGGTCCACACATCTATTGCTTCACGAAAGGTCATGAGGTAGATAAAGTAGAAGAAAGTCTTACTTTTTGTATTTTATTTCAAAAATGTATCGCATATAGGAATCTCTTTTATAATCCTTTCAATTTTACATTTACATGTTAATTAAGCTTGTTGACGGGTAAACCTGTAACTGAATTAATTTAGAAGTTTGTTCTTGTATTGTCATGTATATAATGTATCCTTTCTGGCAAATAGACTTCTTCATTCTAATTATATAAAATTCTGCTCCTGACATATGGAAACATAGTAGTGAATCGTGTAGACCATATATGCACGTATGGGGGAGAGGGGATATTACTCCCCCCCTTTTACTGAAGGGTCAGCCAGACAGGTACTGTCCGGCGATTTTGAGCTGACGAAACGTTTTTTTGCATCATTTTTGAGGTCAAAAGCGGTAAAAATGTCAAAATTTTTCCGGCGCTTTGCCGGATTAGTACTTTTATGTACTTGTTTACTCAAAAAGTGCCAAAAATGGATATATTTCCGTATTTTTCAGCCTTAAAACTGAAATAATGCAGTCGAAATGGACTAAAAATGCTCTAAAAATGCGATATTACCACAAAAAGAGTTTCATAGCCTATTCCGGCCTTTCGGTCGTTTGAACAACAAAAAAATTTCGTGAGCGTTAAATTTACTGTTTTGGATTTCAGTGATTTCACCCCCCCCCCACTGCCGCCCCTGACCTTATGCACATATGGTGTAGAGTGGCTAACTTTTCATTGAGTACATAATTATAGACGAATTTTCAGTCACTGATAGAGCAGCAAAGAATTTCTGCTATTATTATATAAATCAGAGCCTACGTTAGACTTAGTGAGTTTTGTTGGTTTAAGCCATCACGATATTAAACATTATCTTTTGATTAGGTAAATGGTGTTCGGCTTTGCTAATTGTCTATTCCTTTATATTGATTTATCAGTCTGTTTTTCGCTCTTAGGGATAGCCTGGTCTAATTTTGACAAGGTTTTTATCTCCCGTATGAAAAGTGTTCAAGAAAGTACGATACACAACATAGAGTATTCTGATATCGCAGCAGATGAGCACGTTTTTGAAGAGTTGGCTCACATCAAAGGACCTCAAGGCCATATGACCTTTCATAATGCGACCGAATTGCATCATCAGGGTAAAGGATATAAGCAATTAATATTTTAGAACCGCCATGGTGAAAAACAATGCACCATTACAAAATTCGTCGAATTAGACACCAAGTTAGCTCTTGCGCTAAAATAACTTTCTCTGTGTATTTAAGTCGGAAAAAATTATTTTTCTAAGCGTTAAATTTTCTTGCAGTAATTTGCTTGCCTTCTGTGTGACTTAGAAGATAAACATTATTATTCATTATTATTATAATAAGGCGCATGTGTGAGTTAGGAGTAGAAATGATCATCGCCTATGTTAGATATGTAAATTATTTACACAATATGTACAATTAAAATGCATAAAAATTTCGGGGGTCAATCAGACCCAAAAGTATTTTGTAAAGTGTATTTTTTGGGTTTAAGATCGATTGATAAAATCACCGTTTTTCAAGTTTTAGGACGATGCTTTTCTTCCTCAAAGATAAGAACAACATTTTTCAGAAAAAAAACAAATGAAATCGAGCATATTGTCAAACAATAGCTATTTGATACGAAACGCCGAATAAATTCATACTATTGAGTCTAAAAGTCACTGAAACATTGTTACAACAATTCTCTTGAATTTTTAGGAAACAGTTGAAATCTTTCACGAGGTCAGCAGCGTTTCGATGGAGTCAGAACCTATTCTGGGAAAATATGAATTCATACTCAATCCTCCCTTCATGAACACCAGGCCAGTATACAGGATTCGGCCAAGGGAGAGGGGGCAGCGGACTCAACATAAATTGGTCTGTATCTCGGAAAATTCGTCGGGATTATTCGCGAAAAAGGCATTTTTCGACGTTTTTCAACATGCTCTATTCATGATGAGATAATGAAATATAAGCTTTTTGATAGAAAAAATTTTCTTATTAAAAACGCCATAAAGAGTGTCGTTTTTTGCGCTTGAACTCAAATTATAGAAAATATTTCGCATCTGGCGCGAAGCGCCGAAAATTTGAAGATTCGACGACAAAGGCATGCGATTTTTTCATCTTTTTTATTCATTATCTTACCTTTCAAAAAAATTTTTTTATTCTAGTTAGGAAGGGGGTTGGCCAACCCCCTCCCCTACCCGCCCCCCTTAAATACGGCCCTGTGCTTATGTGCATCTATATATATTGTAAGTCACCGCAAGGCTGAGACCGCATTACGTGGCATGTATTCATCTCTAGTTTTTATGAATAACGATAACCGTTTTGAAAAATCTGTTAAGTATATAGGGTATAGTATTGCCCCTTACTTTTATAAAAATTGCGTTAAAAAAGCTAAGTGCGCGTAGAATTTCGAGTTTTTAATAGAATTCGTTCTGGCAGCCGAATCTGAGCATTGACTTTATATCTGCACGAAATGTCGTTTTCTTGATTTTTGGAGGGTGCTTCTCCTGCATTAGCGTAGCTGGCCTTCTGATTTTGAGGGACGAAAATCGTAAAGCTGTGTGTCTCATCAATCACTTGTAGATAGGCAAAAATTGGCGTTTTTGAGCTTTTATTAGCGAGATCCACACATTGAAGGACAAAAACGTCTAAAAAATTCAACTTAATTTCAATTACATTAAACTAACATGTTGTATTTAGGGCTTAGTAGCTCAAAAAGTATGCTGTGTAAAATCTATTCTAGCGGTCTATCAGATACACTTTGAGAACTTTCGATTGTTTTACTTAGGAGGGACTATACTTTTAAAATTCCGGGGGTACTATTCCCGCTACCCCCCATAACTACGCCCATGTTCGCCTGGCTGAATTTTTGCTAATTTTTAGGCGATAATTTAATAGCATCAGCGATTGCCAAACGAGTTCGTATCTTTTGCTGGATTTTAACCGGCAAACAAAATCACGAGAGCAAGGCGAGGCACGTGCGCGACACGTGGGCCAAACGATGCAACAAATACGTTTTTATGTCGTCCGAAAACGATGACTCATTACCAGCGGTCAACTTAAATATGAGCGAAGGTCGCAATTTCTTGTGGGGCAAAACTAAATTGGCTTTTAAGTAAGGTTTCATTGGTCTTGAGGTGCACAGCCAGGTCGGTATGGGGTCAGTCGGAATTTTTTCTGCAGAAATTACCTTGAAATTTTGTATAAGCGTTGGAATAGCATGGAATTTTCTGACAATTCCTGGTCGAATTTAATTTTTTTCGCAAGAAAATTTCAGTGTTTGTCCTTCTCTTTGACCCTTAATTTTGTTGTACTTTCGCTTGAAAATTTTCTATTTTTTTGCTTCTGAGGATCTAAACTTCGCACAACTTCACACTTTTTACATACCTATGCCTGATCTTGTTGCTCTCGTATTTAGATAGGTTCGCGCCACTTTAATTATTATAGAACATGGTTTAGCCCAATTAAATTATCAGCGTACCATTGCGGCTAGCTATAATCTATTTCACCTAAATTTGGGCATAAATTTTAAAAATTACGTCTGACAATAAGCCGACAGATTGCGATTATAGCATTGATGTGATATATAGTTATCGTAATCCGTCGGCTTACTTTCGACAAAATTCATAAAATTTATGCTCAAAGTTATGTAAAACGGATTATAATATGAAAGCCGCTGTTATAAACAGGCTCACGCTAAAATAACAGACTGGAATGGAATGTTCTTATTTATTAATATTTTATATTTGAATATACAGCGCAAGCACGCCTGACCGACCGGTCTGATGGGTGTAGTTTGAAAAATTTGTCTAAATTATGACAATTAGTCAAATTTACGGCTAACTTTTAAAAATTCGAAAATTCTATGGTAGGTCTGAAAAACTCTTACGGTTCTCGTTATGAATAGCAGGATATTTTTGAATGTATCGTTAATGCGTCATTCTTAAGTCTATCGACGCATGACGAATGTGTCGAAGGTATGTGTGTTCTTAGGGTCCCCAGATGTACTGATTTTATCAGGATTGTACTGATTTTTAGAAGCTCGTCCTGATTCTAAAAATGTCATGATTTTGTCTTGAAATTCGGGTTTTCGTTCTTATCTGTCCTGCACTTTTTAAAAATTTTAAGATTATTACGCTGAACGTTAAATAAAGTTTGTTGCGCTCACTTACTGTAAACAAGATTGCTAACGTTCATTAAATCTGACCAAATCACATGAAATTTAAACCGCACTATTATCCGCACTGGTCAGAAATTAAATATGAAAAATTCATTGTTTGATGAAACAAATAAGTTAAACTCATTATTGGAAGCTTCTTCTGATGAATTTAGTAATTTGCCGATTGATAAAAAATGGTTCACTTTGTTTCCAAACCAAAACATTTTTTGATTTGAAATCTCTAGTTGGCGTAATTTTTTCGATTGCTTCATCAAACGCGGCTGTGAAACGAGTATTTTCCTTGTGCAAAAAGCAGTGGACAGACGATCGAAATCGATTGAATGTTAAAACATTGAAATGCTTGCTTCAAATTGGAATAATTCTTTATCGTGTGGGGAAATATTTAAGAAGATTTTGGGTGACGATAATTTGCTGAATCAGATATCGTCTAACAGTAAATACGTGTGAATTTGATGTTTTATTGTAGTAATAAATGATGTTTTGAAAAGTACTACTTTTTTCAAACGTCCTGATTTTGGACCAAAGGAATCTGAGCACCCTATGTATTCTTCACTTCACCATTCCCCTAAATTCTCAATGAATGCCAGAGCGTCAAAAGTAGTAGCGACTAGTGTGTAGTGTTTAGCAGTAGAGAACAGACACATACTGTACTTATGAATCTATATCTAGGTGTTCATTTTATCACTGTGACTTTGCGATAATATCTTATCAGCCAAAAAAGGCTTCTTGAGCATACGAGTATGCTGCAAATTTTTCTGCTAACTGCATGTTTTGGTTGCATTGTTGTGAAAGTTTTTCTGAATATTATTATATAGATATTGGTGCTGTTCATACGTGAGCATGCTCAGGTCTTTCAGGTTCAATTGGCTTCCCTGAAATCTATGGGGTTGGTCCTTGACCATAGATGCAGAGCGTGGTCGATTTGGGCAGAGGTTAAAAGTGGAGCTCTTTATGGCCAAAATGACTTGAAAAATTGGTATAAAGGATGAGATAGCGTTAAAACGATGTTATTCCACAGTTCCGGTCAATTTTAAGCACTTTGAACAAAATTTCCGATTTTTATATATTTTCGGCCTTCAATTATTTTGCCTCATATTCCTCAGGAAATTCTCAAAACTCTTGCGGGGTTGGTCCGATTTCCCCGGCGGGGTCGCGGGGTCACTCAGCCACCAGGGTCACATCACGTGACCCTGTGCCCATGTCTGGTGCTGTTTAAACATACTTAACATTCACACGCTTAGATAAAATTTTTCAGGTACGCGTATGATCATCATTTGAACGACTATGACTGGTTTATTAAGGCGGACGATGATACGTACGTCATTGTGGAAAACTTGCGCTACATGCTTCTACCTCATAGTCCTGAGGAACCAGTTTATTACGGTTGTAGATTTAAGCCATATTCGGAACAAGGTAAAAAACGCTTCAGCTAATGCGATGTGCCCTATCTGTCTTTATATGATTAGTGTATCACTTGTTTTTTAAGTGATCAGAAGTAGAGAAAATTTAGTTCTCGTCCGAAAAAATAAAAGAAAAGGATCAAGTTAGGCATCGGACGTCATCATCATACCTGGACATGGGGGTTTGGGGGTATGCACCCCCAGAAACCAAAATACCCCCTAGAATTCAATTTTCGAAAATGTTTTTTGTTTTTTTCGCAATTTTTGATGTCAATGGATAGTGCTTGATAAGAATTGTTAAAAAATGGTGTTTTTTCGCCATGCCACCATTTTAAAGGCCATTTTTTGACCTTTGAAAAAATCTCGCACTCCCAGAACTTTGGTGGCGCCCACCTATGGTCATCATACGTTTTAGGATTTTAATATGTGTTTTGCAGTTGCAAATGATAAAATTGTATTCCAGTTTAAATTTTCCCCACGGAGTTCAAATTAGTGCTGGTGAAAGCTGAACAAAAGTATATCCAAGGCTGTAAGGATAGGTAAAAAACATCTTATTGTAAAATGTCTTCATAAGCATCATAAAACCCCTATAAAATTATTAACACAGCATGACGACATTCTGTTTTATATGATCGCCTAGCGCATAAATCTCGTCAAAGGTTGCGTTGCAATCAGATATACACCGCGTAGGAATTCTGGAGGGTCTAAACCAAAAATTTTTTTCTTAAAATGTTTTTTTGGGCTCAACAACAATGGTTATGCGTCGAAATAGTCATTTTTGGCTTTCTTGACAATGCTCTCTTTCTAGGAATGATAAAGATCGGAAATGTTTTAAAAAATGTTCTAAAAAACGTGTAAATTGAACAAAATATGGTTAAAAATGAATATAAGGCTCGAAGCACTGGAAATTTGGCACTTTTGAGCAAAAAGATTGCCAAAAGCGCTTAAAACAACAACTGTTCTACGATTTATTTTTGGGAAATGAAAAATTTTCTGGGGTTTTCAAATCGTGTATGGGTGCAATGAGGATTTATTTTCTCTGTGAGGACTTTAATAGAAAACGTGTGTCTTGTTTTAAATATTCTGGATAATTTTTTATCATCCTGTTGATTTGATCTGAGTTTTGTTTCTTTTGGCTAAAATTGTCATTTTTCCGCATTCTGTTCAATTAGCCAGGTCTATAAGTTCGTCACCGAAAAAATTTTTCAGTTCTACGTTTTTTCCATTTAATGTTTATATATTTTTAATATGTTTTACTAGCTATCATGCTATTGCCTTAATATTCGTACATACATATTTGTGTATTTCATTCTGGCTATCGATCATATTAAGCCTGATAAATGAGTCAAAGTATACTCAGAGAGGACAAGGATGCAAAAAGTAAGTCCTATGTTGTGTTTCAGAGTCACTTGTCTTGCGTATGCGCTAAATTATAACTTGCGCTTAACCTTGAAAAATTTGCTTTAGCGCCTTTTCACTTCAAAATGATCACAAAAATTTGTTCACTACATCAGTCGGTTATAGCATTCAGATCGCTTATTAGTCCGATTGTATCTCTGATCATATTGCTGAAGCTTTTTGTAATTTAGAGCGTTGTGTTTTTTGGGCATTGTAAATTTTTTCGCACAAAAAAATTAATTTTTACACGATGCAAAGAATATCGCGTGCGTAAATAGTACAATTGAAGCTCGCCTTAAAGGCTTTCGGGCCGTATAAAAACGCCGGTGTGATGTGTTTATTTGTTGAACAGAATTTGCGCCGTAAATTCCGTAAAGTTGTGTAAACCCGTGTCATGCATGCACAGCATGGGGATTCTGGGGGAGGGTGAAATTATAAAGTGCCTTTTGGGCCCAAAAATGGCAGGTACGCGTCAAAAACATATTTTTCAGCGTTTCTGACGATGTTCTATCTTTCTAGAGCATAAATATGTGAACAAATTTCGAATTAGATCAAAAAAGTCGAACAAATTGAACAAAATATAGTTAAAACATGCGTATAATGGCGCGAAGCGCCGAAAATGTGACACTTTTGAGCAAATATATAGCTAAAAACGCTTAAAAAACACCTTTTATTCAAAATTTTGAAAACTTCCGGGAGCTTTCAAAAATCGCCAATTCTGGGGGGTGGGGTAGCAAAATTTTTGCGGGGTGGTGAAAATTTTTCTGGCGGGGTTGAACCATCCAAACCCCTAAGATCATGTATGGTACGTGTGATTTGTTTGGTTAAAGGTTACATGAGTGGGGGCGCTGGCTATGTGCTAAGTCGAGAGGCGTTGCGTCGCTTCGTTGAAATAGCATTGAAAAATGGATCGTTGTGCGAAGTACGGCGGCATAGCGGGGATGAAGACATCGAAATGGGCATTTGCTTAAATGAAGTCGGCGTTAAAGCGGGCGACTCGCGCGACGGCGTCAATCGTTATCGTTTTTTGCCTTTCGTGCCTGAACATCATCTCATTCCAGGTCACGTCGATGAGTCTTTCTGGTTTTGGCAATACATCTACTATCCCATTGAGCAGGTTTGTCCGCTAGAATGATTTTGTTCTATTTTTATTGTTTTGCTAATTTAGGTTTAGTTTGGCTTGTCTCTTTTCTTAATTTAGCTGTAAAAAAGCAATGCTTTAATGAAAAAATATTAATTTTTTTATGTAAAAAATGGAAAACGACTAAAAATACCAGAAAATACCGTTAAATGGATATTTTATTCTTCAAAATTTTTTAACAAGCTAACAAATTTTAACGTTTATCGGCTTTGCCTGCTTGTAACTTTATGTTTAGGGAAACAATTTAGCTTACACCCATACATGTAACGGCCTGAAAGTTTAGGTGGGTGGTCTACAGACATTTTGGAGGTGGGTTGATTCACCTCCAATTTACGGCTAAAAAAGCTTAAAAATGCCGAAGAATTCGATTTTTTTTCAAATCAGGGAGGGTCAAAAATTTTATGGCGTTGTGTGGATGGGGCATGACCAACTTTGGGTAGGAGATTCTCTTATCCCCTGTTACATGCGTGCTCACACCTTCCTTCTTTTCTTTTCAATTTTGCCATATAAAAAAGAATAAAGTCATTTGTTCAACTATACTCGTAAAGTGAATATTTGACAATATGTCCCCATCGGAGCGAACCTTACCAAGTAATAAATTATTGGAATATTGTGGATTAAATTAGTCTAAGATTTTTAATAAAGACCTGCGAAAATCTCATTTCTGACCGAAGAGCTGAAAAGACCTAAATCTTCAACAAAAGTTGATCAATGCATCTGATTTTGAATAGAATAAGAAAAATTTGGGATTAACTGAAAAAGTTCTTTGAAAAATTTCGAGAATTCAATATTGCAATGACAAGTCGGATAGAAGAAGACCAGTATTAAGTGAGATCATAAATGTACCGGCTAAGGATGTTGGGTGGACTGGCAGACGGTCGATGGGAGGGGGCGAATTATATCCTATTTATAACCAGAATGACATAAAAATCATAGTTTTTGCCGAAAGGTCAGAGGTATAGGAATCTCAGCGTTTTCATATGGGGCGGTCGACCTCGGGTCGAGAATCTCCCGATTCCGCTATTACATGTCAATAGGAAATATGGCGATTACCCACAAGTTTCAAAGTCTTTCGTTGCTTGTGTTGTAACACAAGAAGTCATAATTTTGCATAGCTGTCTTAAAATCTGATGATCGTATCATACGCTGACGACATTACCATCTTCACCAGCGACTCGAATGTGAAAACAATGGAAACAAACATGAACAACTATCTGACAGACATTTCCTCATTTTTTCAGCAGCGCCACCTCTCAATCTCGACGGAAAAATCTGCTCGTACGTTGTTTACTCCCGAGACACGCCAACACTCGCTGGAAATAAACATTCCTATTAATAATGCTCGACTTCAAACCGTTAAGAACCCTAAAATTCTTGGGGTTCTCTTCGACCCAAGTCTTTGTTTTAAACAACACGTTGAAGCTCTGAAATCTCGTATTCAGAAACGAAACAACATCATCAAAGCTTTAGCTGGCCGATCATGGGGCTCTAACAAAGAGACATTGCTCCTCACTTATAAGACGATCTGTAGATCGGTTCTTAATTATGCGGCACCAGTTTAGACACCAACACTAACATCCTCAAATCTTGCCAAACTCCAAATCTGCCAGAACACCGCACTTAGAACTATTACTGGCTGCCTTCAAATGTCGCCAATTGACCATTTACACAGCGAAACACGTATGCTGACGGTCCAAGTCCACAATCGACTTTTGACAGACCAATTCTATGCATCTTGCCTCCACGACCAACATCCGCGCAGGCAACTTTTTGGTTGTCCTGGACCACCTACACGGCGGCAACGGAACTTTCGGCTGAAAAACACACTTAAAATGTATTCGAACGACAGAGTCAAACGGCACCTCACAACTTTACCCTCAACAGCTTCACTGCAACAACAACTGCAAAAGCTCCATCAGAATGCTATTCAGGCCTGTCGCCTTCGTTTCATTCAACGCAACCCACTAATAAACCGACGCCCTCCCAATATATCCCCACAAGAGAAATTACTACCTCGCCAAACAAGATCCACCTTAGCCCAACTTAGATGTGGCTACAGCTACATCCTGGCGTCCACGCGCAGCAAACTCGACTCCAGCGGCCTCACACCTGACACCTGCCCACGTTGTTTGGCGGCAACAGG
The DNA here is from genome assembly GCA_036768485.1 of Mermis nigrescens. NCBI lineage: Eukaryota > Metazoa > Nematoda > Enoplea > Mermithida > Mermithidae > Mermis > Mermis nigrescens. Next base: position 147,693 of record JAVLUZ010000820.1, on the reverse strand, counting down.
AGATACACGACACCTCTTCAACTGTCCATCCCGACCAATACAAGCTCGTGTCAGTGACTTATGGAAAGGGCCACAATTAGAAGTGGCCTCTCTAGACCTTTGATCGATCGATGGATGACAACATGTGACGGCAATTACAACAACAACAACGTCATACCTATGTTATAACATAGGCAACTCAATACTTAACAAAACTTTAGGACTTTTATTGTTCGGATTTTGTGGCGTGAACTGTAATGGGCGAAGTAAACAGCTAATACATTCTTATGCTAACATATTTTGCAAATTTAATAGTTATATGTTTATATATAGGCAGGCCCGTATCCAGGATTTGGCTAAGGTGGGGTGGGGCGGACGTAACATAAGTTGGTCTATATCTCGGGAAATTCGTCGGGATAGCTCGCAAAAACCGCATTTTTGGACATTTTTGGACATGCTCTATCCAATAAAATCACAAAATTCGAATTCTTCGAAAAAATTATCCTTACTTAAAAAGTGCCGTTTTTTTGGTCGCGCTTAATTATGGAAAATACTTCACATCTTACGCGAAGCGACGAAAATTTGGAGATTCACGTCAATGCCATGCAATTTTTTTATCTTTTTGTGCATTATCTCACCTTTTATATTTTTTTTCGCCCAAGGGGGCACTCCCCTAAATACGGCCTTATACGGGCCTGTATCCTGGATTTGGCTGGTGGGTAGGGGCAGACCTAACATGAATTGGTCTATATCTTGGAAAATTCGTCAAGATAGTTCGCAAAAATGGCATTTTTCGATGTTTTTCGACATGCTCCATCAGTTAAGATTTTAAAATTCGAACTAGCTCTGAAAAACTGATAGCTATACAGCGATTTTGGCCGAAAACCCATTGCTGTGTAGCTTTTTTTGCACTCAGAAAATTAGCTATATAGTCTTTTTTGAGCTCAGAAATGCTATTTAGTTGTCTTTTCTAAGTTTCAAAAGAATATATAGCTATTTTCTCGACTCCAAAAAGGGATTAATAGCTATTTTTAGTCCAAAAAGGTTATATAGCTATATTTGTGAATCCAAAAAGGCTATATAGCTAGTTTTCTGAGACCAAAAAGGCTATATAGCTGATTTTTTTACCCCAAATGGACTATAGAGCCGTTTTTACGAAGCACATAGCTATCTAGCAATTTTGGTTTTCACCATTCCCCTGAAAGTTTGAGCTTGCGCACATATGTCCCACCCCTTCACTTGAATGCGGCCCTGGCCCATACATGCACATAGGGTTGAGAGGGGTATTACCCCCTGAAGGGTCAGCCGGCCACTTACTGTCCGGCTATTTTGAGCTGATGGAACGTTTTTTTGCATTATTTTTTAGGTCAAAAGCAGTAAAAAAGTCAAAAATTTTCCGGCGCTTCGCGCCAGATTAATTATTTTTAAGTAACTTTTACTCAAAAAGTGCCCAAAATTGATAAATTTTTGCATTTGTTAGTGTTAAAAGGGATATAATGCAGTCAAAATGGACTAAAAATGATTTCAAAATGCGATATTACCACGAAACAACGTTTATAGGCTACTTTGACTATTATGATCCTTAAAACAGCAAAAAAATCGCGAACATTAAATTTACTGTTTCGGATTTTAGGGATTTCACCCCTCCGCCTGCCGACCCTCACCTTGTGCACCTATGCCCTGGCCCTATACACAGGTATATACAAACTGCTATTTAAGGGAATGGGCTGCTGCAGCGATCATGCTATAACATTCCACTATATTCCACCCGGTCGTATGTACGCTATGGAGTATTTAATTTACCATTTGAGACCGTTTGGGGCCAATGTGAGATTCGTTGATTCTGATTTTCGACCGATTAAATCAATTACCGCTGAAACTGAGCAAGCACTCGTCGATTATGTGACGAAAATCGCGATCAGTGACAGAGGAGCTGATGACGTTTTATTTAAACGTGTCGCCGCCACTGCATAATCTAATTTGACCTATTTTTATCAGAAGGCAACTATTTATTGAACCTTTTTTTAAATTTTTCCAATAGATTCAAACGCGTTGTGGTTTGTATCATGTTCGTTTCATGCGTTTTTACGGTTGTTATTTACATAATTTATTGTTCTTTTACGCGATATCCTTCAATTTTTCAATAATGCTTTCCTGGCCCTGCCGAAATAAGTGGTAGACCTATGTAAGTTATTGACCTAACCTGAGACTTAAAGCAGATAGAGACTTTACTTTTTTATCATCTTGTACCTACATCCTTTAGTAGGCACGAATTTTTAATGGATAAACGAAGTGTTATTGGCTTTAACCGAATTTTATGGTTCCTCTCTATTTTGGGAATCGTTCACCATACGTGTTTTGTATATCCTTTTTGGGCATTCGATGGCTAATTTACCCCAAGGATGGTTGCTGAAGCTTAGCAAAATGCTATTGATGTGCTTTCATTTCCGATTTTCTCAAGAAAATCGAAAAATTGCTCTTTTGATCGTTTTTAGCAAAATTTTGACTCAAAAGTTGCATTTTTTGGCGCTTTGTGTCAAATATCCATTTTTTGCTATTTATCGTCGCATTGTTTTTGTTGAAAGTTTTTTCCATGCATGTTATGTATGTCTGATAACCAATATCTTTTAGCTCGGTCCAACTGGAAGCGGTCCTGCCCTAAGGAAAAGTTTTGGAATTCGAAGCCACGCGCAATGGCTTTGTTGGATGAAAATAAAAGAATATTAGTATTTTTAAGGCATTTTTCATAAAAGTTTTGTAAAATAATTTTAATTTGTCAAAAATGTACTATTTTCGTTTCTCTTTCCCATCACACTGGTCTTTTGTTTCATCATCAAGAAGTAAATCCATATGTGTATATGTAGGCGGAGTGAGGGGTATTAAAATCCGCTGAAGAGTCAGACAGACAGGTACTGTCCGGCGATTCCGAGCTGACGGGACATTATCCGTATCATTTTTAGGGCAAAAGCAGCACTAATGTCAAAAACCATAATTTTGTGTACTGCTTACTCGAAAAGCGCCTAAAATTGTGTCAAAATGGTCGGAAAAATCAAAATTTTCTCGTTAGATTGATCAATTTTACTTTTAGCATTAAAAGCTATATATAATGCAGTCTGAATGGACCCAAATGCTTTAAAATGCCATATTACCAGGAAAAGCGTTTTATATAGCCTATTTTGACCATTTTCGTAATTTGACTAGCAGAAAGAGGCGCGACTACTAAATTTACTGATCTGGATTTCTGGGACTTTAACCACCCAGCGTCTTCGACTTTTTAAAGTGGACATTCAGATTTCTAGTCGTTTTTACGCGCTCGTTGTAGCTATTTTGTTGCTCTTACGAGATTTTATGTTGTCATTATCAGGCATTTTAAATCGTGCATCGATTTGTACCTTAAATTTTTATTTATCGCGTGTTCTCGGTTTTTAGAGGTTTTTGTGTATTTTTCGGTGATGCTCAATTTGTTTTCTTCCTTAACTGCATCACTTTTTTATACCGTTTCGCAATCGGACTCACTAAATGTCTTTTTTGAGTATGAATCGGTTCAGCTATTTATGCATAATTATTTTGCCTTATATACTACCAGACATGCACAGCATGGGAATTATGGGGAGGGGTGACATTTTAAAGTTCATTTTTTTGGGCCTAAAAACGGTGAATGGATACATATCAAAAACGTCGTTTTTTGGCGTTTCTGACGATTCTATATCATTATATAGCATAAAAACATAAAAGAATTATGAAAAAATCAAAAAAATCGAACTAATTGAACAAAATTTAGTAGAAAAAATGAGTATAGGGCGCGATGCGCCGCAAATTTGACGTTTTTGAGCAAGTAGCTAAAAACGCTTAAAACAGCACCTTTTCTACGATTTATAAGGAAATTTTTGCAAAATCGCGAATTTCGGGGGTTGGGGGTGGGGAAGGTAAAAAATTTATAGGGGTCGAAAACTTTTCTAGCCCCTTCCCCCAAATCTTTTCCCAAGATCATGTAAATGTGCTTACTGAACAGCCACACATATGTATCACCTCAACGTTTTAGATTGAAGGATGTTAGCAGACTATTGATTTTTGGAGTCTAGGCTACAAATAAAAATTTTGGTGAAAGCATACCTACCTATTTGTGATTATAAACTAAGTGTTTAGTTTCTGGTTTGTCGATATTCAATTCCGCTCTTAGGTTGAGGTAAGAAATTCATAATTCTGGAAGATCCGGTACGACCGACTTGACCCCAGTGTTTTTTTTTGTATTCGGCAAAGATTTTTCCCGATGTACAAAGACTTGTAGACCGTCTTTGTACATGTACAAAGATTTTTGGGAAGACAAAAACTGTAAAAAGGTGTAAATTCCCGAAAATTTTCGAAGCTTCGCGCCGAAATGAGTAATTTGTGTTCCATATATCTTTGTCATGTCAGAAATGCATTTTGAAAGGAAAAATGTCAAATTTTCGGCGCTTCGCGTTGTTTTGAGACGATTATTAGTGATGTCTGCCCTCAGAAACCCAGAAATTAGCTAAAATACAATATAAAAGGTCGAACAACTCTGTTTTTGTCACACTAAAATCGCTACTTTGCCATATTTTAGTACCCAATAATTTGTGTACAAAATAAACAAAGCCTTCTAGGGACCATCTTTATACATATGCAAACGGACCTTGTACAAAAAACAACGCTTAACCCAGGTATCCCAAAAATCTTTTTCTGATTGTCCGTGCTATAATCTTTACAAGTACCACGAAAGTTTTCGAATAGAACACGGATTTTCCGACTCGTTGTGCATGTCTCGTCCAATTTCCAACCTTAGTACAAAAAATATGTTGCTAAATGCTAACCATACATGTTCTAATTTATATTATTTCCTTATTAACGGCATTCGCTTGGATTAGTATTGTAAACTCACACTTACTAGGTGTTTTCGTGTTATTCATTTATAAACGCCTTGTTTTGGCAATTGATTGTGTCCTTAGCTTGGATTCTTTAAGATCCTACTCGCCTGATGTTGTGGTGCTTATTTGCTTATGGAATTATGTGCATTTTCAGGCTCGTGATGTAATTTAAGACGATGATTTTATAGAATTAGAGTCTCGTTTTGTTTGATATGACTTTATTAAAAATTTTCTAATTTGTTCCTTGTTGATTGTGAAATTTCGTTCTTCCCTTCGTTGATGATTCTTTCATCGTAGGCATGATTTTGAAGTGCGGTCTGAACTATCTCTTTCTCCGTGTAAGGGGCAAATGCGAAACTATAAATTTTTGTTTGACTTTGAAATGTGTCGAATTAATACAAGTTTAGTTTTTCAGCAATTTGGTGATCTTTTAGTGGGAAAGATGATACGGCCAGAAGCAGGCCCGTGTGTAGGATTTGTTCAAGGGAGGGAGGCGGACCCAAGATACAGTGGTTTATATTTTGAAAACTATGTACGTTCATTTTCGACATTTTTCAACTTGCTCTATCCATTGAGATACCTAAAAAATTCTAACTTTTCGAAAATTTTTCTCAATCGGCTATGGAAATTTGTTTATGTGAGCTACTTACCTTTTGTGCTTATAAAAACCGTAATTTATTAGTATGAATAATTCCCACTGTTTCTGTAAAATAGTCTACTTTCATTTGCTATTTTTAACTTTCTCAATTTTCCTTGTGAAACTAAGTCGGACTAGTGGAAGATCGAGAAACAAATAAAAACTAGATTAGGATACGAACGTATTGCAAATAAACCAAAATGATTCGAAGATTTATTTTTTGAAAATAAATACTTAGAATCATACCTACATATTTTATTCATTAGTCGTACGTAGCTTACATGCGCATAGGGGGTGAGGGGGTATTACTATAGGTGGGCAGCACCAAAATTCTGGGGGAGATTTTCTGAAGGTCAAAAAATCTTTAAAATGGTGGTATGGCCAAAACACATCATTTTTCAACGTTCCTCATCGAGCACTATCCATTGGCATTGAGGAATTGCGAAAAAACGGAAAAAAATTACAAAAATTGGATTCTGAAACGGGGGTATTCGAAATTCTGGGGGTTGCATACCCCCAACCCCCCACGCCCACGTGTGGGTATTACCCCTGCTGAAGGGTCAGTCAGAAAATAGTGTCCGGCGATTTTGAGCTGGTAAAATCTTTTTTGCATTATTTTGAGGTCAAAAGCAGTGAAATGTCAAGAATTTTCCAGCGGTAATAATACTTTTATGTACTTTCTGATCAAAAATTGCCTTAGATTGATCAGTTTCTGTATTTTCTAGTGTTAAGAGCGATATAATGCAGTCAAAATGGATAAAAATGCCTTATAAAATGCGATATTACTGCGAAAAAACGTTTGATGGGCTATTTTGACCATTTTGTTCGTTTAAACAACAAAAAACTCGTAAGCATTAAATGATTTCTGGGATTTAACCCCTCCCCTGCCGACCTTGACTTTGTGTATGTATGGTCCTAGTTCATATTTTTGAATGGAAATTAGTTATTTTTAGACATGGATAAAACTTATTGCCCATTTTCATGATTTTTCCTGACCTAGCAGCGAGAAAGTGTTGTAATCAGTCTCATGGAATTGGGTTACGAATGTGGCTCCAAAGTTTTTTCGTGCTTTGCGAAGAAAAATTGCTGTCTTGCAGACGTAAAATGGCCATTTTTATCGAATCTTATAGTCTCTCAAACAAACCTCTTTTTTATATTGATACAGTAACTGTGCAATGTGTATTTATGAAATAAAACTTCGCATTCGTTCTTGTGTCTGAAATATTGAGTGTTTCACATTTTCTGCTACATTAAAAGACAGTGCCTATAACATTTAAACGCTCTTATAGCCTAAGTAAGCTTCATGATAATTTTGGAAAAGGCTAAATTGGTCAGATTGACATGAAATAATCAGTAAATTATGAGCTGTTCTTATTTAGTGTAACTGTCGATACGCTTTTTTGAAACAGTACTTTGGTGAAGGTTTCGAAAGCTGTTCCCCTGACCTGATCAGCCAATTTATCGTATTTGATGTAGCATTCGCGCTTCTACGAATGATTACATGTATACTTGGATAGCAACAAATTTCTGTGGGTCCAACAGGGCTTAAATTTCCAAAAATTTTATTTCGGGGTCCAGTTCCCCTCTACGTCTATGTGTGATTGCATAGCTCTCGTGGATTGGCTTCTACTATGACACGAGATTCTTGCTTGTCTTTAATAGGTGCTGATTTAAAATCTTGAATTGTTTTCATTTTCAACGCGCGGTCGTTTATTAATTTGTCGTTTTTATAGGAACATCCCTCGCTGACGGACATGAATTATTCGTTTGCTAGATTTAGTCCTTCTAGCTTAAATTTCGCAACAGGCTTTTTCATTGGCGCAATAATTTCCTTTCTATTCGTGATCTCGTTCAGTAGTAACAGTAAGTTTCGCTTAAATGCTCTTTTTTATGTAGGTAGGTATACCAATTTCTCTTCGTTTATGCTGTGTTTAGAGGTATATGTAAGTTACATTAAAATCGGTTCGTACTCCATATTCACGAAGTGCTTTGAGATTGGCAGGCAGAAAAAATTTAAAAAAGTTGCTTTGTTTGTAGACATTTTACTCGTATATCAAAAATGCATCTATTTTCCTCGCATTTAAAAATTCTAAAAAAGGAATAACTTTTTCGGTTTACGTATTAAGCTTGACTTAAAATTTTTGACATTTTTATTATTTTAAAATCAACAAGTAGACTTTTACATTACTAGGTGGGTGGGTAAGATTTCCGTCCGTAGAAATGTTTGTACTTCGTCAATAAATTCGGAAGCATCTGTTCCTCCGAACATCATTCACATGACGTACATAAATATGCGGTTAGAAGGCTACATGCTTTTGTGAGTACTACGGACCTGAGAAATAATCCAGAGATTTTACCAATTAAAACAATCAACAACTCGCATAAATGAAAGATTCGCATTGTCCTTATAAAAATTCCTTTGTAGCACTTGAATTTAAAGTCAATTGATTCGCTGGATTTATAATTTAATTATCGAAATTTACATTTATTTACTCCAAAAATCTAAAAACGCGTCATAATTTTTGGGAAAGGGATCACAGAAGAAAGTGTGCAAGGACACTTTAACCCTTTATTACTGCATTAAAGAGATCCAATATGGAATGCACGATTTATAATCATATGTACGGTTTCCACCAGCTTGCACGACAGCTTTAAAATAGACATGTCGCTCAAAATTTAGGAGGGATAGTCGGCCACTTTAACGGGGCAAATTACCTTCAATTTTTAGGCTAAGAATGGCAAAAAAAGAACTTATTGGCCTAAAAATGCAAGTTTTTGTCAAAAATGAGGTTAAAAATTTCGGTTATTTGGGATAAGGGACGAATAACTTTGACTTAGGAGATTTCCACCTGCTGGTGCATACCTGGACACGCATCAAAATGACCGCAAGAAATGGTATAAATGCTGAAAACAGCTTTAAAACTACGTTTTTCTAGGGCAATATCAATCAGGTTGGAAGAAAATTTTTTTAATTTCCATCTATTTTTGGCCTTGATTGTGCCTCATCAGGAAATTTTCAAAACTCGCGGGTATGCTCCGGTTTCCCTTGCGGAGTTACTCAGCCGTCACGGTCAAGTCGCTTGGCCCTGTATTTACCCTGTGCCCATGTACGCCCTAGTACGTGTAAGCTTTAAATTGATGAGGGTATGGACCATACATGCACAAGGTCAAAAGCGCTGGGAAGGGGTAAATCGAGTTTTCTTCGGGGAGGGGTTAAATTAGTAATCTTTTGCCTATATAATGTCAAAATTTCATATTTAATTAGTCGTATTTGATTTTCATGAATATTTGTGGTTACATTCGCATGAAAATATTTACAATAAGGGTAACGGAATGACTCGTAACCTCAAATATATATAAAGTAATAAAAGAAAAGAGTCTGGATGAATGAATTAAACATTCTAACGCTCGGGAATTACGTATACTCGTATATACTTGAAATTGCAATTCTTGGCGTCGTTTGACGCTTTTACATGATTCAAGCATTCGGTTTTGGTCCAAAATAGCCTGAGGGCGGTATGCTTTTAAGAAGTCGTGTCAGGTGGGATACACCCATACCCCCTCCAGTGTGCATGTGTGGATGAACTCAGTGAATTTACAGAAAGATTTATTTCATTCTCTACTTTTCTGAGGATTGCTACAATAGTCAGTCTGAAAATTTTTGCTGAATAATGACCGGGTCCAACCACGTGATGGATTATAGCTTCAACCTCATCCTTGATTATTGTTCTAATGTCTTCAGCTGGGTTCAGACCTAGGAAATTTCCATGCCAAATGTCATTGCCCCTAAATTCGTCATTTGGTTTTTCGAAAATTTTTGTGTCACGTCTGCCCAGTGACTTTTCCACTGTTGTATGAAACTTGCATGAGCGCTCGTTTTTGAGTTAAGTAAGCATAATCATTTTGCACTTCATCTTAACTTATTTTGACTCACTTCGGTGAAAATTTACTTTTTCGCTCTATATTTTGATTAATAAATGCTACACCGGTGACTCGAGCTTCCCGAAAAGGACTCATTCAATTTGGCTATTTTTCTGCTAGCATAATCATAAGTCCCAGCAGCTATAGCTAACTGAGTTTTACGAGTAAATCTAACAAGCTTTTGAAAATGTAGAGAACATTATATAATATAAAGCTGATTCTTTGGCTCTTTTCCAAAAGGTTATGAGACACGCGGTACATATTTGATTAAGGAAAGATTTTCAATCGCTCCCGGAGCAACATTCATTTTCTGCTATGTGCGTATACTGGATTTAGGAAAGTTTACCATTATACAGAATCAATTTTGATAAAGACGTCGCAAGTTCCAAGCGCAAAGTTTGATTAAATTACGTTGGGCGTTGCTTATTGCTCATTTTTCATTCGTTCCTTGTCAGTTTACTTTCCGCTTTTTAGGGATAACCTGGTCTAATGTTAAAAAAGTTCCAATCTCACGTCTGAATAGTGTACAAGAAAGTACGATGCACAATATGGAACATTCTGATGTCGTAGCAGAAGCACACGATTCCGAAGATCTGGCTCATGCCAAAGGACCTCTGGGCCCTATGACCTTTCATAGTGCGGACGAATTGCATCACCAGGGTGAGCGATAGATATTAACATTTCAGATGAGGCTCTACTCTAGCCGTTATAGGCAGTGTTTTTTTGTACAAGGTCCGTTTGTACATGTACAAAGATGGTCCCCAAAAAGTCTTTGTACATTTTGTACATGCAAATTTTTGTGTACTATAATATAGTACAGTAGCGATTTTAGTGTGGTAAAACAGGGTTTTCGATCTTTGGTAGTGTTTTTTAGCTAATTTCTGGGTTTCTGACGCCAAAAATTACTAAAAATTATCTGAAAACGGCGCGAAGCGCCGAAAAATGTTGACATTTTTCCATTCTAAATGCAAATTCTGCCATTTTAAAGATATATCGGACAAATAATTTAATCAGTTCGGCGCAAAGCGCCGAAAATTTTGGGAATTTTTCACCTTTTTACAGTTTTTGTCTTCCTAAAAATCTTTGTACATTTTGTACACACAAAATTTTTGGGTGCTATAATATTGTACAGCAGCGATTTTAGTGTGGTATAAACAGAGTTCTTCGACTTTTCGTAGTGTGGTTTAGCTAATTTCTGGGTCTCTTAGGCAAAAATCACTAAGAATCGTATTAAAACGGCGCGAAGCGCCGAAAAAATTTGACATTTTTACTTTTGAAATGCAATTTCTAGCCATTATAAAGATATATAGAACACACAATTACTCCGCCGAGAATTTTTGCGAATTTCGAACCTTTTTGTAGTTTTTGTCTTCCAAAAAATCTTTGTACATGTACAAAGACAGTCCCCAAAAAGTCTTTCGTACATCGCGAAAAATCTTTACCGAATACAAAAAAACCGTGGTTATAGGGCAGATTTTGGTTTAAACTGGTGCAAACTATTATGAAATTCTTTGGAAAGCCAAGCTAAGTTTTACGCTAAAACGTCAGCTTTTTATGTCGGACAAAAAATGGTTTTTCTTGAATTTAAATTAGCAGATATCTTATTATTAATAGGCGCGATTTTAAGTTCAAAATGGACATTACTTAAATTCAAATAGATAAATGGGTATATTAATTTTTTTCCTAAATTGCTTTTTCTATACTTTAACCGATCTACGTGCGTCGAAAATACTATACTTCACGTTTCCGACGATTCCTTCCTTTGTAAAAGATAAAACAAAACATTCCGAAAAAAATCAATTAAATTAGGCAAAAAATGGAAAGCTTAAAACAGCTACTCATATCCATCCGAAGGTCGCTCAAAAATACTCAAATCATCACGTTTTCTTAGGTTGCGCGACTCATTTGTATTTGTGCAACGCAGGTTCTTGTTAGGGACGGCAGTCGATGTAATGTAATATGCATACATATACATGCAACGGGGAATGGGGTTACTAGTCCAGAATTGGCCATCCTAGTCCCCCAAAGCCAGAAAATTTTTGACCCCCCAGTGATCGGACCGAGGGTACTTTTTGGACCCGAGGCCGAGGCGACTTAAAATCCTTGCCGAGGCCGAGGCCGAGGGTCAAGCTTATATACCTATACCCATAAATAGTACTCTTAGAATATTTTGTATGCACATGAGCTAGAGAATAATCGTAATATTAAACACTTTATCGAATGTCAAACAATTCATTTTTATTTTCAATAATAGTAGATTAAATGTGTGAAGGATTTATTGAATAAAGTCAGCAGCATGAAAGCATACTTAATTTAACAAGTTGCCGTTGATGAAGACTTGGAAAAGTTGATAAAAAATATGGCTGAACAAGCACTTAAAAACTTTTATTACTATAAATAAGAAAACAGTGTCGAAGAAATAAACGAACAAACGAAATAAGCTAATTAAAGACAGAAGTGTAACCATTGTTGTGCTCGCTTTTGCAGTAATGCATGTTTAAACTCGCTTTTCCGGTCATCCAATTCTGGTGTGGCAGGTAATATGATGGAAACTGCACTTCACTTTCCGATCATAGTTTCCCAAGGTCCAGAGTTGAGGGAAGGGTGAAATCCCAAAATGGAGGACCAGTAAATTAAGTAGTATCTTTGTATGAGCGAACAAATTTTTGTAGATATTTTATATAAATATATATTTAAACATACACATTTTTACATACTGCCAGTGTGTGACCTGCAACCGGCATGCAGTCCTAAACTGTTTTTTTGTGCAAGATACCTTTTTACGTGTACAAAGATGGTATCCAAAAGTCTCTGAACATTTTGTACATGCAAAGTTTTGTGTACTATTATAGTATGGTACAGTAGCGATTTAGTGTGGTAAAACAGGGTCTTTCGACCTTCGGTAGTGTATATTAGCTAATTCCTGGGTTTCTAAATATTTGACATTTTTCCATTCTACATATATGCAAATTCTACTATTTTAAAGATATATAGGACAGACAATTACTGATGCGTCGAAAATTTTCGGAAATTTTACACCTATTTACAGTTTTTGTCTCTCTAAAAATCTTTGTGCATGTACAAAGACGGTCCTGAAAAGATTCTGTACATTATGAAAAATCTTTGCTGAATACAAAAAACCGTGGCCCTAAATGTGATAATTCGGCTTGAATTTAGTTGATAATGGCGCGAAGTGCCGAAATTATTATCAGCTTTTGATGAAATTTACACATAAAACTCGACTGAGAAAGCTAAAGCAACTTGTGCTACAAAATCAGAAATATTACAGATATTGCAATATGCCAATTAAATCTTGTAATAAGCACTACTGTGCTTAGAAATCCAATGCAACATCAGGATAAATTAGTCAATTTTATCTTTAGAACGGCAAAAAAGTGCAAAGTTATTAAATAGTACTTATTTCGCATGAAATTATTAAAAACAGTATAAATAGATACAAAAGATATTTAAATCTGCATAAAGATGCCTAGATTATACAAAAATTGATTTTTGAGTGTTTAATGCCCCTGCTTCAATCTAAATACATTATATTAGCGATATTTTGCGCGAAGCGCCGGAAATTTTTTGAAATTTCCTAAAAAAACACTGAAAAACGATATAATTAATATCACTTTGTCCAAGAAAGTATTTTAACATTGTATAAAAGTGGCTCCAAAAAATGCACTAGCCGAATTTTATTTTTGGCAAAACCTGAATTTATTGACCATTTTTAGGTGCCTTTTTGCGATTTTCGGCCGAAAATTCGTGATCATTTACCCCCTCTCCCATAAAAATGGCCGAAAACCATACGTGTAACAGAGGGGCTTTAGGGAATCCCCACCCACCCAGGGTTGGACGTCCTCCCCAAACACCCTTCCCTCCAATATCAGAAACTTTTGACCCACCCTCCCCATTTTTGGCGAAAATTTGCGCTTTGTTGGCTATTTTTAGGTGCTTTTGCCATTTTTGACATAGAATTAGAGTCGCTGATCCCCCCTCCTTCTAAAAATGGCCAGAGACCCCTACCCGAAATTTCTAGCCGTTACATGTATGCCGCGGAGCCCCTCCCGAAAATTTTGAGCTGTTACATGCATGTTTCATAGTGATAGTTTGTCTATTTACTCTTGCTTACATTCAAAAATACTGTATCACTTCGTGAAATTCTAATACTTAGCAGCACTTTTGCCATAGTAAAAATTAAGTTCAAAAATATTCAAAAGCTTTTCACAAAATAATCGTCTGACAGTGACATGAGTCTTGTACCCTGAGAGGGGGGTAATAACCCTCCCTCACCCCCCCCTGGGAATGTGTGTTTCCGATCCATGTAGCGAGCATGAGAATTAAAACTTAGTCATCACATGAATAATAAATTGTCACTTTGCTGTATGTAACTTGGTGTAACTGGGTACGCGACTAAAACCATAGGAAAAGTCTTTAGGTAAAAAATAGCCTGTGTACTGCAGATGCATTCTAAAGAGTTAATATTCAACGGATATATTAAACTTATTCAAATTTGATTTTAACCCTCGGCGCCTCGGCACTTTTTCAGCTTCGCCTTCGGCGCCGAGGCCGAGGCTCCAAAAAACGCCGAGGATTGCCGAGGCCGAGGCCGTGGCCTCGATCCGATCACTGCCCCCCCCCCTCCGAATTTTGGAAAAAAAATTGAATTTTCCGGTCGTTTTTAGGTGTTTTTAGCCGTTTTTGGCCATAATTTAAATGTCCTTAAGCTCCGCCCTGAAAATGCCCGGGGAACCCCACCCAAAATTTTGAGCCGTTTCAATATGCGCATAACGGTACAGGATAATGATGTTCTCCTTTGTTTTATGAAAATTACATACAAAAACATTTTATGCGGGGACATTTCGATTTAAAGGCGAAATGCATTTTGTTTTGACATTCGAACTTTTTGTCAAACTTTATCGGTATGACTTTGAACTCAGCTCTCCTCGTTGAATTAGATCTCATATGTATGTTAACACGATAGAAGTTAATTTTTAAGTGGTCTTGACTTCAGACTTTTTCAAAAAGGTTATATTATTATTATTATTATTATTATTTTTATTAAGTATTATTATTATTATTGTTATTTTTATTACGTATTATTATTATTATTATTGTTATTATTATTATTAATTCACATTCCTATCAAAAGTATATACTTATTCAAATAAATGCTTTTGCTATTTCTCGTTCACGTATAAACTTGCGCAAAATATCGTTCCAATGATTATTATAATTTTTTTATATTTTTAGTCTTAATTTCTATATTTTTATTTTTTATTCAAAAATTTTTCGCCCGGATGAATTCCTTCTAACTTTCAGGCGATAACTTAATAGCATCAGCTATTGCGAAACGGGTTCGAATCTTTTGTTGGATTTTAACGGGCAAACAAAATCACGAGAGCAAGGCGAGACACGTGCGAGACACGTGGGCCAAACGGTGCAACAAATACGTTTTTATGTCGTCCGAAAACGATGACTCATTACCAGCGGTCAGTTTAAATATGAGCGAAGGTCGCGAGTTCTTGTGGGGCAAAACTAAATCGGCTTTTAAGTGAGCTTTTGTACGTTCTTGAGATGCACAGCATGCTTGATGTTGGGGTCAGCCGGAGTTTTTTTTAACCTAAATGGCCTTAAAAATTAGTTTAAATGGTAAAAGCGTTAAAATGGCCTTATTTGCCAAGTCCTGGTCAATTTCAAGCCTTCCTATGCTAGTTTGTCTTAGACCATAATGCTATCTTATTTAAACTTTCCATTTTTCGTCCTCCTAGACTGGGGTCTTGGGACCCCGTGAACCTCTACATGGTATCTGTTTTTGCTCTCACATTGTGTATGTTGTGTAAATGTACAATACAAGTGTAAGTGTGAAGAAGCATGAACTAAGTCATTTATAAGTTTGGTACCTATACCTTTGCAACGAACTAATTTGAGAAGTGGTCTGAGATATGCAGGCTCAGGGGCGTAACTATCTGGGGGCGGTGGGCCGCTTCCTCCCAAAATTTAAAATGTTTCTTTTCTCAGGGGTTTTCAAAGGAAAAATTATAATTTCTCGAAGCATACTAAAAAGGTAGCCAAGTTAGGATTTTAGTACACTTTTGAGCCGGTTTCTCTTATTTTCTATTATATTTATCATTGTAGAAGCTAAGACTTGACTTTAAAATGGTACAGTACACCCCTGTCGTACAAGCACATGGTCAAAAGTTCTGTAAGGGGGTAAACCGAGTGTTTAAGTGTTTTTTTTAGGGGAATGAGTGCTAATTTTGCTATTTAATGTTAAATTTTGATACCTAATTAATTTGTCGTATTTTATTCTTCATGAATTTTTGTGGTTGAATTTGCATGGAAAAAATGAAAATAAGGGCGATGGAATGACCCGTATCATCAAACATGCACAAAATAATGGAAGAAAAGTGTCTGGATGAAAAAATTGAACATTTTGCTGCTCTAAAAATAAGCATTTATACTTAAAACTATACTTTTAGATGTCGCTTGACGCTTTTTCATATTTCGATCAGTAGGTTAGGTCCCAAAGCGGCCTGATGGGTATGCCTTTCGAAAATACTGTTAGGGGGATACCCCTATACCTATACATGTAACGGCTCGAAATTTTGGGTGGGGATCCCCGGCCATTTTCAGGGGGGTGTAAATGATCTCCAATTTTTGGTCAAAATAGCCTAAAAAATTCGTTTTTTTCCAAAAATCGAGCGGGGGATCGAAAATTTTCAGGCTTTGAGGGGGTGGATGCGACGGTCGACTCTGGTTAAGGCGATCCCCCACCCCCTCTTACGTGTATGCCCATACCTTCCAGTATACATGTGTGATCTCTGTGATTACATGCTTTTGTCGCATTACTATTAAAGTTCCTCACATTGAGAGCTTGGATGTTTATGCTGTCTGTACTTTTCATGGGTGTTGTTTATGCTTGTCATGCCATTTATAGGCATAAAACTTTGCAGGTACGCCTATGATCATCATTTGAATGACTACGATTGGTTTATTAAGGCGGACGATGATACGTACGTCATTGTGGAAAATTTACGCTACATGCTTCTACCTCATAGTCCCGATGAACCGGTTTATTACGGTTGTAAATTTAAGCCATATGTTAATCAGGGTAAAAAAACATTTTAGCCATACGTTTAATGGCTCAAAATTGGGGGAAATCACCTCCAATTTTCGGCCAAAAACGGTCAAAAAATACGTAAAAACGGCCTAAAAATTTGATTTTTTCCAGAAATTGGGGGGTCAAAATTTTCTGGCTTCGGGGGGGGGCAGGCGGTCGACTTTTGGGTGGGAAGGATCCTCCTGTTACATGTATGATTTTAGCTGATGCATCGTGCCCTATTTCTGTCATATTATAATTATGTATGTAGACTGTCTAATGTTTTTTGATGATTGGGAGTAGAAAAAATTTAGTACTCGCCATGACAAATAAAAAAGAAAAAATGAGCATGTAACTTCATCGTACATTTTAAGAGTCACTTTCTGTAAGATTCAGCCCGGCCATGTATTGAGCATGGACAAGTCAAAATATAAATTTCCCTGATTTTAACATATGTATTATGTAGTTTTTAATGCTGAGTTTAATCGTGCAAACCATATTTCATTTTCCAAAGGTGCTCCTTGTTTTAT
The DNA here is from genome assembly GCA_036768485.1 of Mermis nigrescens. Classification (NCBI taxonomy): domain Eukaryota; kingdom Metazoa; phylum Nematoda; class Enoplea; order Mermithida; family Mermithidae; genus Mermis; species Mermis nigrescens. The sequence continues at coordinate 130,638 of JAVLUZ010000820.1, read as the reverse complement.
TGGAACGTTTGCTGCTAAGAAAGTAGGTATTATATTCTTTTAATTTTTTCATGAAAAGATTCATCGATTACACATAAAAAAGTAGTACTGAAGTGTAAAGGACAATTAAGTTAAATCAAATTATTTTATGAGAAAATATCTTGACATTTTGAATCAAAATAGTTCAATTTTGATCATTCCTCAGCGCGCCATGTTCTCTTTAAACATGTGTAACTCAAAAAATGGTCCTTTAATTTTTCAAAAATTATTTTTGTAAAAGCCCCTAATAATTCTTGACAACGCATTGCAATGTCAACTGCAAACTACATTTAAAAAAAATCATAGGAAAATATCTTAACATTTCCTACAGTGATCGTACGGGGACCCCGACCCCGACCACGAAAAACCCGGCCTAAACCCCGACCCCGACCCCCGACCGGGGGGCATGATTTTTCGAGTCGGGGTTGAACCTTTTTTCGGGGGTGAAATATAGCATTTTATTTGTTGGTACATAGAAGAATTGTATAAATAGCAAATAAAGTCGGAACAAGGACGATTCATTCACCAGCAAAATTAATATGTTAAACTCGACACTCGCGATATTTCATAAAAAGTACGCCTGGTCGCCATGTTGTTAAGACGTACATACTGTTCGCATGTTTTCCATTATGAAGTCCGCCGAAATTACTGCGGAATCACAGGCGTAGCCGGGAGGGAATAGGAGGCACATGCCCCCGGAATTTTTTCAGAAATTATGTTGATTATTCCTGGCGCAATGTGTCCAGAACATTGAGTTTAAAAAGGCACAAACGTCAAAATTTTCCGGCGCTTCGCGCCGAGTAATTATTATTTATTGTTATACAGATCCAATGAATTTAAAAGCTTGAATCTGTTAAAATAATCCAGCACTTCGCAGCACTTTAGTGATTTAATGCACTATTAGTTCATTGAATGAAACTGCACATGCTTGTTGAACATAATAGTAAAAGTGCGAAAATGTTTGCGTACCAATTTATCTATTCTCTGCTTTGTTCATCTTTCTTTACAAGGACACATAATTCTATTTTAAATGAAAGGAAAGGCCAAATTTTCTTGTGTTTCTGCGCATTTTCTGTTTTCTGAACTAGTTAATAAGAAGGCCACAAATGGGCCTGAAAATAGTGAGAACAAAATTCTCATTGATACATCTTTCAATGACTTATTGGTTGCGACGACCCGTTGCTGCGCTACATACTTAGCAGAGGTCGAAAAACGCATTTCAGCTCAGAAGTTTTGTGCAGTGTACGGTGTTCATCAATTTTAAGTTTTTTTGGACTTAATTCAGAACCGAGATTTTGCCAATTTGCGAAAATTTTAACTTTACTAATTAAAAATTAGAGTGCTTTTTTACAAAATTTTCTGGGGGTTCTGCTCTGGACCTCGCTGGTGGCGCTTGAGCGTGCCACCCAAGACCCCCAGCCGTACAATCTCGTTCTACATGTTGAAAGAAATTTTAAGGAGGACAGAAAAGGTAAAAGGATTAGGAATTTTTAAAAATTTTCGGCGCTTCGCGCTGCAATTAGTTTATCTGTTCTGTATGATTTAAGCGGTATAAATTGAGTTTAAAGAGTAAAAACGTCAAAATTTTCCTGCGCTTAGCACCGCCGATTATTGTCTTAGGGCGGTAAAATATGACTGAATTTCTTGATGCTTTGCGCCACTTATGATTTCCGAACTGTTTGTCAATAAAAAGGCTTAAATTCTACATGAAAACGGTAAAAATTTCGAAAATTTTCGGCGCTTCGCGCCATTGGCTCCTCTACAATCAGTGCGCCATAGAAAACCGTTATGAAAAAACTTGTGGAAGAATACGAAAAAGCGAGAGCGATTAGTGATTAAAATTGAAAGTAATGCTAAATTGCTAAAACCATGCTTGAACTTGGAATGAAAATAAAATGTTGAACATAACCAGCTTTATTAGTATGCTCTACAAACAAGTGAAGGTATCGTTTTATCCTTTTTCAAATTGGTATGTAATCATGCAATGTTAATTGTTAATCTTCAACCCCGACCCCGACCCCGATCGGGGGTGAAAATCTGACCCCGTACGATCACTGATTTCCTATCAATCTAGTAAATTTCATAATTTTTCAGCACTCCACGATCCCGGTAAAAATCTGTCACTTGAAAGAGTGGCCATTAAGGTGTTATGATTTTTTTCATGTTTAAGCCTCTAATAGTAGCCAACGCCGCGACGCAATTATTTTTTATCATAGAAGCCTTCGGTGATAAGCTATAAAATATTATAATGTGAACAAGGGCCCGTGTATGGTTTATGCGCTATATTGAAAATTGTCGAAAAAATTGGAGTCGAGATTGTGGATGTTTTATATTTTTAATCATGTCAAAAAATATTTAACAAATACTATAAGTTTAAATTAATCTTACAAATGTAAAAATTGTTCATCTCTCAAATAAAAAAGAAGTATGTATTTCAATTGATCGCAAGTATCCTGAAATATGATGGAAAATGTTAGACCCTGTAAAATTGGACAAAAACTGTGGTTTTGGTGCTTTACACTTACTTTACACAACCAATATTCGTTTTCAAGAAAAATAGTTTGCACCATTAAATTCAGCGTCAAAAGCTTTATAATATATGTGTCAAAATCAGGAGAGGTTAATTTTTGACTTGTCCAACCTCGAGTCGAGTCTTACAGAAAGTTGCTCTTAAGTTTTTATGATTAGTATGGTTTGTAGTCATTAGATCAAAATTGGTTCCCCGCTTAATTGCTTACCTTTAAAATTTTTTTCAAGTTAAATTTTATTGCGAAGTATCAAAGTTTTATCCTAAACGACGCTAGTAAAGAAGTGGAAATCGCAGATTTATGCTTATAATCGAGAAGTAAGATCTTATTGTTAAAAAATCTTCAAAACTTGAAATTATTATAAATCCCCGCTATTAAATTATCATTTAAATTCATGACGACATTCTGTTATACGTTCGCCTGAAATATCTCATCAAATTTCTCTTGTTCTGAAGTGTTTCTCGTCATTTATTGATTTCATCTTCATACGCATGGCTTCAGGAGCATTATCAGTTGTCATGCATTTAATAAATTTATCGTAAGAAATCACATGGAGTGAAATTCCTTGGTAAAGTTTGGTTGCCATCTATCTCTTAGATTCGGTTTCGGTTTAGAATTTCGGGTGAAACTTTGTCTTTGTTAGATCCTTTTGGTGTTTCTACAATGTTTGATAAAATTTAGGGTTCTATAATGCTAGAAATTAAACTTTTTTCTGTTTTGTAGGCGAAAGATTATGTTTTCCAAACTATGTTAGACTTATCAGGCCATCAATTTTCACCTGACTCGATTGCCATCAAGCATCATTTCGTCAATAGTTTTGGCTACACTATCATACTTACATATTATGCCTGATAGATCAATCAAAATATATATGCATAAAGTGAGAGACAACGTAATGCAAATATCATGCTTTAAAGTAAAATATATTACAAATTAACGCAAGGCACTACACTAGATAATAAGTTACGCACTTTATATGTAAAAAACTTGCGTTCGCTCCTCTTCGCTTCTGGTCGAACGTTAAAAATTTGTTCACCATATCAATCGATCATGTGACTGTAGTTTATAGTGTAAAGTGATTTTTGCGCAGCGCATTTTTTGTCAAAAAAATTCGGGGATTTTCCTTAGCGTTAAAGAAGATTTTGTGCGTACACAGTGTGAGACATGCTTCTGCAAAAGATTTTGAGGTCGTCAAAAAACACTGACGTAAAGTGTAGATTTCTCATAAGAGCCTTATGTCTTAAATCTCGTGATTTGGTGTAAAGTCATATTATTTTTCGGACAAAGGTTATATGAGCGGAGGCGCTGGCTACGTGCTCAGCCGCGAAGCCTTGCGTCGCTTCGTTGAAATAGCGTTGCAAGATGCATCTTTGTGTAAAGTGCATGACCATAGCGGCGCGGAAGACGCCGAAATGGGCAAATGCTTGGAGAAAGTTGGCGTTAAAGCGGGCGATTCGCGCGACGGCGTCAGTCGTTACCGTTTTTTGCCTTTCGTGCCTGAGCATCATCTCATTCCGGGTCACGTCGATAAAACTTTTTGGTTTTGGCAATACATATATTATCCAATTGAGCAGGTTTGTGTGCTGATACTGTATTGATCTGTTTTCCTTTTGTTTCTAATTTAGCTGAGAAATGACGAGCTTCTAAAAAACAAATCAATTTTTCAATTAAAAGGCGGAAAACGAATGAAGCTGTCAGAAGAGTCCGTAAAAAAGTAAAGTTTTTAATAAGCCTGACATTCTTTGCCGCACACGATCTTGAGGTTCCTACTCCCCCTCCCCGCAAAACATGTTTAGCCCAGCCACGCCACCTGTTTTAAGTGTTTTTAGCGATCTTTAAGTTCAAAAGTGCCAATTTTTCGCGTCAAAGAGCCATTTGTTATAATATTTTTCAACTTTCGTTAAATATTCGTATTTTTTGTGCCCAGGACGAATGAGCATCGACAAAAACACCGAAAAATGATGTTTCGAACCATAAAAAATAATTTTAGAAAAATTTTTGGTTTCATTCTCTCCGCCTCCAGAATTCTCATGCTGTGTATATATAGTGCTGGCCTCTAAAAAAACCATTTTCATGTTTTTGGCTTATAACTTCAGAACAAATAGCATTGAAGACGTCAACAAACACCTATTTTTGACAGCTGCCTTAGGCCTATAATTTGCTGCATGAAAGAATTCTTAAGCGCCATATTTCATAGCAAGCTTGCATGAAAAACGAGACATTTTGAATAAAAACCACTTTTTCCTAAAAAAAACCATGGGAACTAAAAAAACCACCCCTAGAATGTTATGCGAAAAGTGCATGGTTGGCAGCGTAAAACAGTTAGTTGACCTTGAATGATCACAATCTTGAAAAAAAATTCATTTTTTTACGATATTTCCGTTACATTTTATCACATTAATATAAAAATCAATAATTTTTTCTGAATTTCATTAAAAGTTCTATAAATTTCACAAATAAAGTCTTCAAGTGATAAAAACGACTCTAGGTGAGTCTCTTCTACATCCTCTGCAAGAAATCAGTGCAAAAATTATGCAACTTGATGAAAAGTAATTTCGTTGCCGTGGCAACGTATACTTAGCATTGGTCTTTTTTAGGTTACAGTGGTTTTTAGGTTACAATCGAACTTTTCTGGCTGTTTTTGGGGTGATTCTTATTTTTTGTGAAAAATAAATATCAGGCATCATGAAAGGTGCTACGAGGCACATTCCTGCTAAGTTTTGTAAAAATTGGCGCTGGTTTTTTAGGTTACAACTGGTTTTTTTAGGTTTGGCTTTGAAGGTATACTGTAGCTATGTGGATGACATAGGAGAACTAAATTTTTTCTGACATTAGTCTGCAAGGGAGCCTAACGTGAAAACATAAAAGATTCCACCAAATATGAATACGGGTAGAAATACTGACCCTCAAAAATGTTTAAAAAAATCATAAAAATGGCAATTTTTAGGAACTTTTCGACAAATTTATATCTCAAGTTTCTGAATGATCCGGAAAGCGACCAGGGGTGAGTAGTAATCCTCACGGCACTGGCTTGTTCGCCAGTATAATAGTCATCAGTCATCTCCATTTGGTTATGGAAAAAGGGGTGGTTTTTTAGGTTACAAATCGACTGGTTTTTTAGAGGCTAGCACTATATGGTCTTTCTTAACGTTTAACGACTGGTCCTGCACGACCTAAGATTTTTTAATTGTGCGAGAACTTAGTTTACGCTTCCTTCTTTTCGTTTTCATATTGTAAAGTTGAAAAAACATTCTGGACATTTGTTGTAATATTCGCTATCAAAGAAATATTTGAGACTGTGTCTTTTATTGAATCATTACATTACAATGCAGCAAATATCGGAAAACTGTGGATTAGATTAGTTTTTGATTTTTCGACAGACCTGAGAAATGTTAATCTTTTGTGAAAGAGTTAAAGAAGATTTAGATCTTTAAAAAAGAGTTGAAAGATGCAGCTATTCTTGAATAATTTAAGAAAAACTTGTGAAGCACCTTACGAAAATTTCGAGAATCCGATAGTGTAGTGTTAAATCTGACAAATGAAGTCAACGTTATGTAATTAGTTCATAAATGTAACGGGTCAAATTTTTAGCTCTGGGGGTAAACAACCCATTATTTGTGGCCGAAATTGACAGAACGTGTGTGAAATAGCTGTAAAACGCAAGTTCTTGCTGAAAAAGCAGAAAATTTAGGCTTTTAGGGAATGAGGTTTTTTTCTACGACTTCAGGCTTTTAGGAATGACGGTTACTATATAGATTTTTCCCGGTGTGCAAAGACATTTTGGGGTGCAAAGACAATTTGGGGTCGTGTTTGTACATACATGTACAATGATTTTTGGAGGGGAGCAAAAATTGTAAAAAGGTCGAAAATTTCCGAAATTTTTGACGCATTTTTATAATTTATCTGTTCTACTCCAAAATCATTGTAAGCATCGTATGTACAAACACGAAACCATCAAATTGTCTTTGAGCACTCTAAATATTCTTTGCATCAAACCAAACCCAGAAATTAGCTCAACTACGCTACCAAAGGTCGAAAAATCCAGTTTGACAACGCAAAAACATCGTTTAATACATATGATAGTACCCTAAAATTTACATGTACAAAATGTACAAAAACTCTTAGGGACCATTTTTGTACATGTACATACCAAGGTACCTTGTACAAAAAACACTATTTGGGTGAGAAAATTTCCCATCGTCGATCGAAATAAACTTTTTTGTTAGAAGCATTCATTCTCAGATATTTACGAGCAGGCCTGTATACAGGATTCGGCCGAGGGGGGGGGTGCGAATTAGTGATCGACCGGGTTAAAAAAACCGGGCCCGGGCTTAGCTACCGGGCCCGGGTTCACATGCTTGAAGGATATACGGGCATAGATATATACCTAATATACATAGGTATTTATTAAGGTCTGACGATCATATGTTTACGTATAGCCTGTTTACGTATGTGTATAATTAGTATAAACATCAATAAATAATATATGTATTAAGTTTAGACAGATATAGGAAGACAAAATACATTCAAAATTTGAAATTAAGTATAATTAAAAGATTCAAGATAGGTTATGACAACAAGATATTATCATAATGGTAAGATAACGCTTTATTATAAGAGTTTGCCATTTCTGTATATATTTTTAGAATTAAATTTAGCTTAGCTTCTATCGTAGAAGAGTTTGCCATTTAAGTAAAAATTTTTAAAATTAAATTCAGATTAGCTATACGCCAGGTGATCGAAGGGATTTTGACCATTTTTCACCATCCATGACCTCGACTGGAGCTTAAAGAATAATTAAATTCATTTCTCATAAGCAGTATTTTTGACACAAACATGCAGCTTCGGTTTCCACAGTCATCAAAGTAGTCATAAAAAATTTTGGGTGCTTTGCGCCTATTCATTTCTCAGCAAAGTCATTTATTTCATTCCAGGTGCATGATTAAAAACGATCTAGCAGAATTTTAGTAATTCTAGCGTTCTTTGCTTGACCCACTCATTATATCCGCTGATTCCTGCTGCATCCCGTAATTTCGGCTTAATGTTCTGACAAATTATAGATCCACTGAAGCCTGTGGTCAATACAGTTCTGTAAAGAACTTGCAATACATATATGTTTAAGGGCAAGAAACGTGAGAATATAGCCAGCTACAAAATTGAATAATAGATGTCCTAAAATAATTTTAGTTTGTAATTGTGTGCGACAAAAATCTTAATGAATTATAATAAATGTTAAATCTTTGCTGATTCCTGCTGCAGTTCCGGGACTGGATGGAAAGTTTTAGGTTATAAACCTTTGCGGTGCCACCACCTGCTACATACATATGCTGCAACGATCGACCACTAGTCATGCTGCACAGTATTTACATTTATGAATACATATCAGACTTCTAGCTGGACTGCACTGCAGTAATTCATGGTGAAATGACTCATAAAAAACACATAAATGCTGAAAAAAGTAAATATGAACTCGATGTATAGAGTTAGGAGGATATTACGATGATCAGATGTGTACAGGAAGACCCAAAATAGTCCGCACTAGCAGTTTTAAACCATTTTCACAGACCAATGTTACCAACGTGATGGTACCATTCGAAACATATTAACTTCTAAAAGTTTCAAAACTTTGTTATTCATTAGGCCCAGCCCCGAGGCCTTTTCAGCCGGGCCCGAGCCTGCCCCGACCGGCCGGGCCCGGTTACCTGGTCGATCACTGGGGCGAGCCCAACATAATTTGGTTTATAAATCGGAAATTTCGTAGGGATAGCTTGCAAAAACCGCATTTTTCGACGTGCTCTGTCCTTAGGTGCGCAAAGTCAAACTTTCAGAGGAGGGTGCAAACCAAAAATTAGTAGATAGCCAGTGTTTTTTGTATTCGACAAAGGTTTATTCCCGATGTACAAATGCTTTTCGGGACCGTCTTTGTACATGTACAAAGACTTTTGGCGAGACAAAAATTGCAAAAAAGGTCAAAAATTCTCAGTACACACTAAAATCGCTAATGTACCATATTATAGTACCCAAAAATTTGCGCGTACAAAATGAACAAGGCTTTTGGGGACTATCTTTGTACATGTACAAACAGACCTTGTACAAACAAAACACTGTAGATAGCTAATTAATTCGTAAAAACGGTTATATAGCCTTTTTAGGCTCAGAAAATTAGCTGTACAGCTTTTTTGGACTCACAAACATAGCTATATCGCTTTTTTGGACTAAAAATAGCTATTTAGCCCTTTTGGAGTCGAGATAATAGCTATATATCCTCTAAAAATCAGAAAAGTTAACTATATACATAGCATTTCTGAGCTTACACGGTATTTTTTTGAGTCCAAAAAAGACTGTATAGCTTGTTTTCTGAGCCTAAAAAGGCTATATGGCCAATTTTCTGAGCCCAAAAAGAATATATAGCAATGTTTTTTCGGCTGGCTCTGTCCAATCAGATCATTAAAATTGAAATTTTCAAAAATTTTTATTCTCGCTCGTTTTTTGGTCATGCTTAAGCCACAAGTATAAGAAATCTTCTAATATGACCCGAGAATTTGAAGATTGTACGACAATGACATGCAATTTTGCCACCTTTTCGTGCATTATCTTACCCATCAAAATTTTTTTGGCGACGCGGGGATCATCCGCTCCCTAAATTAGGCCCTGTTGATAAGTATATGCCACGCGCGATTTTGAAAGAGGTGTGTTTTGACCCCCAGCAAAATTTTTACCTCCCCCAGAATTTTTTACTGTCCCCCCAAGAATTTGTGATTTCCCGAAAATTTTCTAAAAAATTCGTAGCAAAAGTGTTGTTTTTAGCATTACTTGTAAAATTATCGGCCTTTCGCGCCATAATCTCATGTTTTGACCATATTTCGTTCAATTTGTTCGACTTTTTTTGTTTTTTTCGAAACTTCTGTTTTTATGCTCTAGAACGATAGCGTATCGTCAGAAACGTACGATATTTTCGACTCCTGTCTACCATTTTGTGCCCAAAATAGTACATTCAAATTATAGTCCCCCATCTCCCAGACTTCCCATGTTTTGCATATCTGGTTTACTACCTACACATGTAAATGCTGTTTTAGGGTATGGGCTGCTGCAGCGATCATGCTATAACATTCCACTATATTGCGCCTAATCAGATGTACGCTATGGAGTATTTAATTTACCACTTGAGGCCGTTTGGGGCCAATGTGAGATTCGTTGATTCTGATTATCGACCGATTAAATCGTTTAACGCTGAAACTGAGCAAGCGCTCATCGATTATGTGACCAAAATTGCGATCAGCGATAAAGGAGCTGAGGACGTTTTGCTTAAATATATCAATACCACATTATCTAATTCGACCAACTCTGATAACAAAACGGCTATTGCTTAAAATTGAAAAAATTATTTCTAATAACCTGAAGCGCGTCGGGTTTTCTAGCGTATTCGTTTCATGCGTTACTAAGGCTGTGATATAATTAATTGGTTCATGACGCGAGATTATTTTATTTCTTCAAATTGTGTCTTCCTAGCCATGCTGAAATAAGCGATAGACCTAATCCGTTGACCTAACTTGACTGATAGCGAGATCAAAGACAAAACGCTACCCTTTTCATCATCTTGGATATGTTTGAGGACAAAACTACTGTTGTCTGTGTCTGGGTGAATAGTGTCGTTCCTGTTAGTTTAAAAAATAGAGCTGCTGACCCCAGACACGTAACAGGGGATAGGGGATCCTTCACCCAAAGTTCATCGTCCCTCCTCACCCCCCAGAAAGCAAAATCCACCCTCGTTAAAAATGCTTAGGACCGCCCTCCCGAAATTCTTAGCCGTTACATGTACGGCTGACCCCTTCTGCAAAACCTTGCTGACTTCCTGCTGAATTATCGATTTTCAAAAAATCGGAAGAACATGCTTGACCATACTTCGCCCAATTGTATCGAATTTTCTTACGTTTTAGGAGAGATCATGGTCAGAAAAAAGAAAATTATGTTTTTGATGTTTACCTATAGTTTTTGAGTCTGAAAAGACTTTAAAAAATTTTTGCAGTCCTTCCCCAGAATTTTAAGGTTACACTTGCCATTTTCACCCTTCTCAGCTGATTGTCATGATGAAGTATGATGATACTATGTACGGGAATTTTGTTTTTTTGACCATCTCTTTAAGTGCCGCTGTCTGTATCAAATTTCGTAGTAGAATAAGCATGAACTTTTCACTTGCCTACATATATGTAACGGCTCGAAATTTTAGTTGGGGGTCCCTGGTTATTTTTAGGAGGAGGGGGTTTATGGGGATGGGGTACGACCAACTTTGGGTGGGGGGTCCCCTATCCTCCTGTTACATATGTGGTTGCCTATATACCTGTTTTGACAGGAACGTTTCCAAATTTTGAAAGCGTGTATTTAAATCTCGTCGGTCCAGTTCGCTTTTCGTAATCTGTTTTTTTTTGTTAACATGAGATTTTTGGCTGTCACAATTAGGCATTTGAAATCGTTTTTATTCGATTTTGTGGTTGAAATTTTTTTTAATTTATTTAGTGTTCTCGAATTTTTTTGGATGTTTTTCTTTATATTTTGGTGATGCTCATTTTGTTTCGTTCTTCGTTTATGAAATCGCGTTTATCTGCCTAGCAAATGGACGCATAAAGGTTTTTTAATATTGATCCGTCGCTTATTCATTGATGCATAATAATATATCTTACAGCCGCACATGTTATTTCGAATTTGTAGATTAAGGGATGTAACCATACATGATCTTGGGGGGGTTTCACCCTCCGCAGAATCATTTTTCACCCCCCCCGCAAAAAATTTTTAACCCCCTCCCCAGAATTGGCGATTTTTCAAGTTTCCTAAACTTACCTAAAAATTGGTAGAAAAAGTGTCTTTTTAAGTGTTTTTGGCTATCTATTTGCTCAAAATCGCCAAATTTTCGGCGCTTCGCGCCATATATTCATCTTTTAAGCGATATATTGGTCAATTTATTCGACTTTTTTCGGAATTTTTTTCGTGATTTTATGCTCTAGAAGGATAGAGTATCGTCAGAAATGCCAAAAAACGATGTTTTTTAACGCGTACCGGCCATTTTTGGGCCCAAAAAAGGCACTTTAGGTTTTCACGCCCCCCAGAATTCATATGCTCTGCATGTATGGATGTAACCACTGTTTTCTTTGTTCGAGCCTCTTTGTACATGTACAAAGATTTTCGGAAAAGTCTTTGTACGAGCGAAAAAAATCCGCTTATGAATTTAATGCAATGCAAAGATAAAAGAGTCAATTTTATCTTCAAACGACAGAAAACAGTGCAAAGTTGTTTAATAGTTCTTTTTTCTGCATAAAATCTTTATAAAACAGTGGAAATAGATGTAAAAGATGCTTACAGATAGATTTTGGAGTGTTAAATGCCCGCGCTTGGAGCTAAATAGAATGTAATTATGATACTCGGCGCCAAGCGCCGAAAATTTTTAGAAATTTTGCTATAAAATATTCCAAAAAACGTTAAAATTACTATTACTCTGCCCCAAAAAGTCTTTGTACATTGTACAAAGATGGCTCCGAAAATCTTTGTACAAGCCTTAAAATCTTTGTCTCGTACAAAAAAAAACAGTGGATGTAACAGACTTTTGATTTTCGAATTATAAGTTAGAAATGCGTAATTTTGTCGAAAGTCTATTTGTGATTAAGAATAAAAGAACTCTAGTTTTTTTACTTTAAATTTTTCTCTTGATTTTGTGTTTAAAAATTCATTTATTTGTAAGATGTAAGTCGGTCGATTTCAGCTGGGGATCCCAAGAACCCATTTCTTATTGCAAGTGCTATACCATATTTGCAAGTATGTATGTGTACAGGGCCGTATATAGGGGGCAGAGGCGGCTGCTCTTGGCCAAAAAAAATTTTGAAAGGTTAGATAATGCGGTAAGATGGACAAATCGCATGTCTTTGTCGTAAAGTCTTCAAATTTTCGACGCCTCGCGCCAGGTATGAAATATTTTCCATAATTTTAGCCCAAGCGCGTCCGAAAAACAACTTTTTTAGTAAAAGATTTTTCGAAAGTTTGAATTTCATTATTTTAATGGATAGAATCTATCAAAGACGTAGAAAAATGCAGTTTTTGCGAGCTATGCCAACGAATTTTCGGAGATATAGACTAGCTTATATGAGGTCCGCCCCACCCCTTGGCTGAATCCTGGATACGGGCTTGTACACGTACTAGGGGTGAACCATTTAATAATACAGAAGATTTTAGCTAAATGTTTCGTCTTAATTTACAAAAAAAATCTTCCCAATTTAGCGTTTTACTCTAATGTTGAAATATGTTCATATGCAGACGTTAATACTCGATTTGTCAACAATAATAATTACTTTTTTGCAGTGGTTGCACTAAGAATTTGGCTCATCCTGTATGCAAGTCGTAAAATATTGTGAAACTAAAGCAAAAATTTGACTTTGACTTGATGGAATGTTATCCATTACTTACATAATTATTTGAAAACCAAATTACGATATTCTAACTCTAGAGTAGACGTTATTTGCAATAAGAGTCGGCAGAATGCCGACATGCATGGTTTCAATGCAAGCTATCATGTTTCTCGGGGAAGTGCTTTAGGGCGCTTGATTCCCGGAGAATAGTTGCTAACTCAACCCTAAGAAATTGCGGCTGATTCCTGCAGAACTTTTGATTTTAAAAAGCTTTCGAAAATATGATGTTCTACGCTTTTCACTGATCTGTTGGCTCAAGCGCATTGATTTTTTTCAATCCCTCTCTGTAAATTGTCATTTTTAGCCATTTATCGTTAAATTTCATTATATTTTTCCGAAAATTGCATGATTTTTATATTTTAAAAAGATAAGTTTAGTAAGAATTGTAAAAATTGTTTTTAGAGCATAATTATCTACCAATTCTTATGTGCTCAACAAAAAGTAGTATTGGAAAAAATTTTAGACTAGCCCGCTTCATGCTTTACAGTGTGAATTCGCGGTGAAAAAATGATAAGAGAAAGCTTACCGTGGCGAAATTCAGTGTCCGGTATAAACTAAATTTTTTATTGTTCAGTATGACGCCGATCGTACAGAAGTACACATTTCATATTATTACTTAACTTATTTAAATGCTGCTTACTTGAGCAGCACTTATTTTGTACAAGTGGTGGTAACTTACTCGTTCGTTTTTTGTATATGCATTTTTTTGATCATTGATCGCGTATTTGGTTTGGATTGTCCATGGTCTACTTACTTACTCGCATGATATCATAGTGCTTGTTTGCTCATGGAGTTGTATGTGTCTTAGGTTCAAAATGTTCTCGTAATTTGGCGCGATTTCATAGAATCAGTCTTAGACGCAATATTTCTGTAGCATGCCTCCGCATTGCGAAAATGCGTTTCACTCTACTGATGCCTGTATAGACAGGTACATCATGTGAGTTCTGAGGATTTGGTACTGATAAACTTTTCTTAAATGTCTTCTTCTGGCTCGAAAACGTACACAAGCTTCAAATTCATCATTTTTGGTGTTTTTGATGATGCTCCGTCTATATAGCACGTAAAAACATTGACGACAGTTTCGAGCAAGCAGATAGCTAAATATGCTTAAAAACACCTTGTCTACGAATTTTTTGGAAAGTCGCATATTTCGGAAGGTGGAAACCTTTCTGGGGTATGAAAACCCTCAAGCCTGCTCCATGATCATATATGATCTTGTCTCCAATCCTTAGCATGTTAATACAAGTTTCTTTGAATACCATGGCTGAATTCAGTTTAAGTCTTGTCGGAAATAACTTTCTTGAACTTTAATTTATGCTCCATGAATGTCAGTGACGATATTGTATTATGGAGATTGGTGGTGGGGCATTTTGAATTCTGCACGTGAATCAAGACTCCCATTTTTCATCCTTGCTTGTGACCTGTTTAGGCTGGGTCATGAGAAAGATCGTAGAAAGGAATAAATACTCAAGAATGACTGATGAATTGTTTCGGATTTCTATCTAGATAGCATATCGTTTGTTATTCAATCAACTCTGGTAAAATTCAGATATATGTATACAGTTATGTTTATGAAACGCAATATATGGAGACGCTCATATTTATTTGCCAAATGTTGAGACATGCTTTAGAAATATATTAATGCTTGATCTGGCTTGATTAAAGATTTTTCGGCTTGTTGTTTGCTTGTTGTGCAATTTCGTTCTCATCGCAGGAGATAATCCACTCATCAAAGGCGTAATTCTGAAATGAAAAACACCGTCGCATCCTAATCCTAAGGGCAGATGTAAAAGGATAATTTTTTCGCTCAAATTTACAACATCGTGAAATTACCTGCTCACTTTTTCAGGACAGCTTATCCTTGTAGTGGGAAAGGTGATCTTTCTAATGTTGCAGCAAAATGGGAATTGTAACTAGTTGCAATTGACTAAGATCTTTCATTTCAATGAATAATGCGATTTCAGTATGTATAAACCGTTTTTCTCGCAATTCGGCGTCAGGTTACTTCCAGTCAAGTAACAGTAGCCTAATTTTTGATTATTTGGAACTACGGGAAAAATGCATCGCGCATCTGCCGGTATTCTGTACCTTATGAATTAAAGAAAAACGATCATTCGGCTGTATGATATTTCATAATTTCGCGTACAAGCGTAATTATTTATTATTTCAATCGATGAAGTAATGATTGAATTCTAATGCACCCATTGCACGCAAATTTATTTAAAATTTATATGTCGGTACAGACACATATCCCAGATATGCCCTAAGGTGACGGACCCAACATAAATTGATCTATATCTCGGAAAATTCAAGGGATAGCTCACAAAAAGCGAGTTGTCTGACGTTCTCCGACAGATCAAAAATTCGAAGTTTTTTTGAGAAAAATTTTCTTTCTCGAAATGCTTTCTAAAAAGTGTCACTTCTTGATCGCGCTTGAGGCAAAATTGTCGCAAATGTTTCACATATTACGTGAAGCACCGAAAATTTGTAAACCTTATGACAAGTACATGCAATTTCACCATCTTTTATTGTATTATACCTTTTAAAAATTTTTTCGGCCAGGGCGGCCGTGGCCCCCTGTAAATACGGCCCTGTTCAAGTATGCATGTATCTTCCTTAAATATTTGTCCAATCGTTCTTGTTGCCTACGCTTAGAACGATCAACAGCTTTATTATTTATCAAAAAATAAATACGATTTGGTATTGATATTTTTAGGCCTCAGCGAGAACGTTGTTAACTGATTCATAATTCATTAAATATGCTTGAAAGCTGCGATACGTTCGTAGTATTGCCACCATTGACGGAAAATGACTGGATCATTTTTGGCAAAAATTCTGATCGACCGTTTAATGAGGTTCAGGAAATAGTTTTCGTTCCAGCCGCTAATCATGAGCCGAACGCATCTCTCAAGGTCATTCTTTTCTCGAGATAATTATTAAAACGTGCGATATTTCAGTTGTGCGATTGCAGCTTCTTTTGCCGATTTTATGGCATAAAAGATTCGAGTGCGGTTCAATGGTTTCCACTGTCCCATATTCAGGAAGGCGGGGGCTGCCCTCCCCCGGAATCAAAAATAATTGTAGAAACACAAGGGTCCCTCGAAAAAATAAAAATTCGCGAAGTTGGTCTAAAACACCACCAAGACAGGTTTTTAGCGTACTTTTGAGCTATAGTAAACTCAAAATTTTCCGATTTGTCGTTTATCTATAGGTTTTGTCGTCTACCCCCCCCCAAACCGCTCAGATTTGACTTAAACATGAAGAACATGTCAAATTTTTTCGGCGCTTCGCGTGGAATTATTCATTTTATGTATTATTCCTGTTTGTAAATAAGAAATTATTCGTCGATTGAATGATTAAAAATCAGTTGTGTTGATTGTTTAAACAATAGATTAGTTAAGGAGTGAAGTAAAAATTTTTGAATGAAATTTCTTTTCACCGATGTATAGAGCTCGTTGAGATACGCTCAGAAATGCCTTTATTTTTGTCCATCTCTAATGGTTCTCGAGATATCTGAAGTCAACATTTTCGCCCCCTGTCCGAAACAATATCCTGGATACGGGCCTGGGTTTCCATTTAATAATTTATTTGCTTGAACGCGCATGCGTGTTATAGTCACGGATAATTGATTATAGTCTAACCCCTGACCTTTCTTAATTTCGAAATATTTTTAAAGCGGCTCGGGATTCTATGATCACAATTTGTTAGTGGTGAGTATTTACCGGCAATTCCCTAAAAATATCCTTATTCTCGCCGCTAGGTACCACGAAATCTGTAGATATTTAGAAAATCCTTGGTTTTTGTTTAATTAAGTTCGTATTGTCGATTTGTGTCAGATCAAAAGGACAGTAATTTGAGCAAAGGAAGCTATATAATCTCAAATCCTTGTTTTTTTAAGAAATCATATTTTTGGGAATTTGCAATACCTACTTGTATTTCCAGATGCGAGATTGAACTTTTAAGTTTCGTTCAGCTGCTATGCCGTCGCTTCATTTAGAAATCGCTTTTGTGGTTGATTCGCCACAATTTCACAATTATCATCTCATCATTTGTATACAGTTCTTCATCAAACAGATAACAGTTCGGTTCTTGTTGAAGAGCTATTAAGGAAAATAAATGAAATGGGTAATAAATAGGCATTGCTCTTAAGCCCTTCAAATAGTTTACTTGTCATATCATTCTTTCCCGATTCATGCAATTGAAGAATATGGTAATCATTTAAAATCTTAAGTGACGTGAAACTAAAAGCCTAAAGGAATAAAATTTTACTTGATGGGCACTGCCACAGATTTTGCTGGCTAGAAAAAAATTTGAGTGGTAAGGCTATTCATGGAAAGCTGGAAAAATCGAATGTCTGTGTCGTAAAATCTTCAAATTTTCGGCGCTCCGCGCCGCGTATGAAGTGTTTTCCATTATTTTGGCTCAAGCGCGACCAAATTGTCACTTTTTTCTATCTTTTTTGAGTGAAAAAAAATTTTTTCAAAAAGTTGGAATTTTATAATTGTAATGGATAGAGCATGTCTAAAACGTCGAAAAATGCGGTTTTTCCGGGCAATCCCGCATAGTTTTTCGAAATATTCGCCAACTTATAATAGGTTCGCCCCCCTTTGACCGAATTCTGGATACGGGCCTGTTGGTAGGTATCTACCTACTGTAAATGTATATAAACTTGCAGGTTTACATTGTTCGATTGTTCTTGTTTCTTGCATTCGCGTATTGCACCCACGCTTGATTTTCATTAATTTATAAATTTCATTTGGAATTAATCTTAATTTCTATTACCCTTCCTTGTTTTACTTGTCGTCGCTTAAACCTATTATTGGCAACCCTATTTCGCTCATAATTGTATTTTCGAACTTTGTTAGTCAATTTTCATGTCAAATGATTTTTTTTGGATTTTATAAGTCTCAAATACATAAATTCGCCTGCGAAAAATATTCTCATTTTTTCTTAGATCAGTTGTGTGATGACATCCGTAGGCCCGTATCCAGGTCTCGCCCGCGGATGCCGATTCAAGATAAATTGGTTTAGATCCCTAAATTTCCTTGGAATAGCTTGCAAAAACCACAATTTTTGAAGTTTTTTAACACAATCTGCCATTTGAGATAATAAAATTCAAACTTTTCAAAAAACATTTTTGTCTAGATAAGCTGTGAAAATTCGTTTGTTGATCGCGCTGGAACCAAAGTTGTTATGAATAGTATTTCATATGTGGCGAAAAATTTGAAGATCATATGGCAAATATGTAGATTTTCCATCTTTTAGTGCAGTATCTTACCTTTCATAGTATTTCTTTCCGGTCAATAGGGCTCAACCCTAAACACGGTCCTGGCTGGACATCACAGTTCGTCTGGAGACCAATTTTTCTTTTTTCAAGAATATGTATAGTGTAATAAATGCACGGTCGTAAATGTCTTCTTTTGCAGAAGGTCGATTAGGAAAAGATAATTAGCGATAAATGCTCTTGGTGAATTCAAGTAACTTGCTAAGTAGTATGGCTGATGTCGTGTTTTTCATTTAGCTTAAATAAAAATGTTTTATCAATTAAATGTAAGAGTTGCTCAGGTTTCAAGCTGATAACATTTGATTCGCAACGGCATAAGCCTCATAAATGTAAATTTAAAAGTCGTGGATAAATTCATTCCCGAAATAAGTTTGCCTATACTACAATCACTATTGTTTTAAGTGTACATACATAAAGATCGATCAGATCGCTCATACCAGTTCAGTTGTACTCAGCAAACCGGCTTGGATGTGGGGTGCTGAAATGGGTGCTAATGAGCATGGAGTAGTTGCTGGAAATGAGGCCGTGTGGACGAAGTGTGGTGACGAAGGTGCCAATGGGCTTATTGGAATGGATTTATTGAGGTATAGAGTTTAAATTCCGATCCTTCGATTTCGCTAAATTTACACTTCCTTTTCGTTTTAATTTTCAAGACCATTTCGGAACGAGCCTGGCCATAAATTCTGTACTAATGCCATGCCCTGAACTGACAAATTTTAACGAATGTTTCGAAATGTATTTATTGCTTTCTTAAATGGCTATTCTGATTTCTGTGTATATGTCTTTTCGTGTTTTCTAAGTTGATTTCTTTTTTCTTGAATACCTTTTTGCCGTTTCCGAATTTCTGTGAGTTCGTTGTTTTCCTTTAGGTCAGCATTTTATACATAATTTTTACTTTGCAAGAAGTTCGTATGCAAAGTCATGTATAACTTCAGAATTATTTATTTATTTATCTGCTAAGAGATTCAGATTTTCTTCAAGTCTCAAAAAACAGTTCAAGCAAAGGGATTGTTTCCGCATGATCCGCATTAATTACCATTTTTCTCGAGCAATGCAGAATAATTTATTGAAATATATTTTGTAAAGCGTTTTTCATTCGCTGAAAATACATACGGATATGGGTATAATCTGAAAATACTTTTAAAACTGCAATAAAATTGAATTGAAATATAAAAAATTTAATTTCAAAATTAAAAAGTAAAATGTTGAAATATAAAAAATTTAATTTAAAAATTAAAAAGTAAAATGGGAGATATATATATATATATAAATATGTAAACGTATAGAACTAATATAACTTAGTTAAAATAATGTTACTTGCATGTATGTATTTGTAGCATTTAAATCGCTGTGTTCCTGAAAATGTAATACACAGCTATGTAGATTTGGTCAGCAGACAACACATCGCTTCTCATTTTATAATGCTCATTTACACCAGTGAAACGGACCGGAGAAATATTGGTCGCATATGTGTAAGGTATGTAGCTTTTATTTGCATAGTGCAAAATAAAAGAGATATTGACCAAATGCCCTCTTTCTCTTATATTCAGTATATTCTTCACTTTGTTTATTTTTCCCTATCGCAATCAGAATTCTTTACAATGCGTGCTAATATGACAAATAGGTTGGGTCTGGAACGTGCTGAAACTGCCGAAAATTTTGTCGAGACCGTTGGTAGCCTATTGGAAAAATATGGACAAGGTGGTTGCTGTCGTGAAGACGACCCGACTTTAATGTATAATAATACTTTTTTGGTGGCCGATTACAAGGAGGCTTGGTTGTTGGAAACGGCGGGTCGTGAATGGGCGGCCGAAAAGATTGATGGTAAATTTTTGAAATATTCTCGTTCATGATAAGTTCGAATTTTTCGAAACTAAAAATTAGGGATGCACCGATATGGGTTTGTCCGATATATCGGCGAATCATGGCCGATATTTTAGCCGATATATCGACCGACATAAAGAGTAGTACATGCAGGATTGAAAGATGTACCGTGTCCCTCAGTAAAGCACAAATTGTGCAGTCATGCCTCGTGATCCTGAAAGTTAATTACGGTACTACCATATCAATCATACGAATATGTTTTCTTGTTTTGGAAATGCAGGTAGACTGCATGATGCTTGTGGATGGGAACCTTATTTACTATGCTGATTGTTATTGTGTAAAATGAGCATACACTGTTGCCAGGTTGGGAGTTTGCAGTATTTTTGAATGGTGGCATAATAACAAAGAACGTTTCCCTGTTCTTGCTAGCATTGCCAGAATATACCTGTCAGCCCTAGCGTCGAGTGTTGAAAGTGAAAGGCTATTTAGCATAGCAGGAAAAGTGTTTACACAACTGAGAAATCGACTAAAGCCGAACATTGTAGAAGAACTAGCATTTTTGAAAGGAAATGCTGCACTCTGGTCTTGATTCTTCATGTCAATTATGTGTGTACGTGAAAATGTTGTGGAATACGTTTTTTAGTAAAGTTTCATTTGATGTATGCATTAATTTTTTTTAATTTTCATGCCGAATATCCACTTTCTTCTAAAATTCTAGAAATTTCGAAATAATCGGCTAAAAACTGGCCGATAATGGCCGGTACCGATATCTTAAAAATAGGCCGATATATCGGTGCATCCCTACTTAAAATATTCACGGATCAATTAATTATATAGTTTTTCATTTCAAATGGCCCATTTTTTTCTTCCCGCCTAAATTCCTATTACTGTATTTTTGGAGACTGTTTCGACGGCTCCTTTTGTTCAGCGTCAGTGGTAGCTGGTTAATTTGTAGTCTTTTTAGTGTTTAGCACCCTTTTTATAGTTGGCATATCGAGCCTTATATCAGCCTTAACCCTAATATATTTCGCTGCAGTAATAAAATCATACATGCACACTGGCGGTATGGAGGGTATCCCCTACCAAGACTTTTGAAGGGCATACCCCCTCCAGCCGTTTTCGGACTAAGACCTTTTGTTGGAGTCATTTAACAGCGCTTAACGATGCCCAGCAGTATAATCTGAACTATTTTTCGAGGAGTACTCTGTCCATTCATTTATTTAGGCGCTTTTTGTCTATTATGTTGTGCATATTTGATAGTCCAAGTCCTTCCGTTGTTCTTATTATCATTTGTTTTCAAGCAAACATAATCACGAATATTCAAGAAGAGTAAAATTCGATGTATTAATGCCTTTTTGCAGGTTATGAGGTTGGGAGGGGGTAATAAACGACTAGAATATCTAAAAAATTAACATAAACTCATCATTTTAGCACCATAATTAGCCATAAAAATAGATCATTTACCCATCCCTTCCCCTCCCAGAACTTTGGACCGTGTGCATGTATTAATAAAATGTTTAAGTCGAAGTGGGTCATTTGGAATAGAATAGATTATAGGTTAATCTGCTTGCGTTTCGCAATTTATAAAGTGTTTTCTAATTTTCTAATTTTTGTATTACGTGCATTTTGTAAGCACAAGTTTGCATTACATTACAAACGTATACTGGTAGTTTTCAGATACTTCAACATTGAAATTCAGCAGCATTCCTTTTTATCCTCTTTTTTCGATTTTCCTTTTTCAACATTTTTTCTTCTATTTTTTTCTCTATTCTAACGAAATAGCGTGAAACCTCTGAAAATAATTAGACAAAAAATACTACAATATTTACACTGTTAGCACGCGAAATGCCGTACGATGCAATCCCATTGTATTTTAGTCGGAGCAATTTAGTTCAGCTGAAGCCCGGATATCATTCCTCGATTATGAGATTCGGAACTTTGTCCTGCCTTATCTGCGTAAACATTGTTTTTTGGAGGTCTACACTTTTTTAAGGAAGCGGTGTTTTCTTTTTGAATAATTTTTTAGTGCTGCTGAAGAATTACACGCTTGTAGAGTGATGCAGCAAATTCTTCTATTACGATTTTTCTGTTTTTTTACTTTTTACTTTTTCTAAATTTCTCGAATAAACTACTCAGGTCAACATTTTGGTATTGTCAAATTCGTTCGCAAAATATCGTTTTTCGTCATTTTGCATTGTCTGTTGATTCAAATTGATTTGACACGATTTCTTCTGAAATTTTTAAAAAATTTTCAAGCATGGTGAAATTTCCGGTAATTTTGTGCGATGAAGTGCATTAATTTCTTAAATTTTAAGAAAAATGTGTTGCGAAGCGCCGAAAAATTTATGAAATTCAGTCAGGAGAACTTTTAAGCTTTTAAATTCAATTTAATTTAATTTTTTAGTTTCAATTTGTTTCAATGCTCGATTCCCTTTGTTTGTGACTCACCCTTGCGAGGCGTCAAACATTTTTAGAATTTATGCCAAAAAATGGGAGGAAATTATGCTGATAAAGTTTGTGACCCGGGAATCATTTCGTCATTTCAAGAGTCCTAAAAACGTTCGTTGCTACAAATGC
The DNA here is from genome assembly GCA_036768485.1 of Mermis nigrescens. Classification (NCBI taxonomy): domain Eukaryota; kingdom Metazoa; phylum Nematoda; class Enoplea; order Mermithida; family Mermithidae; genus Mermis; species Mermis nigrescens. The sequence continues at coordinate 107,956 of JAVLUZ010000820.1, read as the reverse complement.
CTTTTCCTGGCACAAGAATATGGTTTTCCGACCGCTAGGAAGATGAATAGATGTTATAATGTATGGAAAAATTTTAAAAATTATGGTAAAGGATGTTCAAAATCACTACTAAAAATATCATTTTTCGTCTCATCAAGCATGTTGGACCGATGGGGCGACATCTCCATTAAATTAGCCCTGTGTGCTGTACATATCTAGTGACTACTCGTGCTCAGACTTACACAGCATGAGAATTATAGGAGGTGAAATCTTAAAGTGCCTTTTTTGGACCCAAAAATGGTAGATACGCTTCGAAAAAATCATTTTTAAGCGTTTCTGACGATGCTCGTTTTTCTCGACCACAAAAACGAAAAAAATTCGAAGAAAATCAACCAATTGGAGCAAATTGAACAAAATATAGTCAAAGCATGAGTATATGGCGCGAAGCGCCGAAAATTTGTCACATTTCTGCAAATAGATGGTTAAAAACGCCTAAAAAAGCAACTATTCTACGAATTTTCAGGAAATTTCGGCAAAATTTTCAGAATTCGCGAATTCCGGGGGATTCCGAAAATTTGACGCATTTTAGCAAACAGATGGCTAAAACTGCTTAAAAAAGCACCTTTTCTACTAATTTTCAGGAAATTTTTGGAAACTTGAAAAATTGCGAATTCTGGGGGAGGTGGAAAAATTTTTCTGTGGAGTTGGAACCCCCTTCTCCCAAATACCCCCTCCCTAATATCATGTATGCTCGTACTGCCTGTGCATTCAGAAGAACTTTGTCGATTTTAAATTTTTCGCTTTCCATGTTTCTCATATCTTCTCAACTATGTTTTTTTTGTATTCGGCAAAGATTTTTCCCATGTACAAAGGCTTTTTGGGACCGTCTTTGTACATGTACAATGATTTTTGAAAAGACAAAATGCAAAAAAGGTTTAAAATTCGCAAAATTTTCGGCGCTTCGCGCCGAAATGAGTAATTGTGTGTTCTATATATCTTTATAATGTCAGAAATTGCATTTTGAAAGGAAAAATGTCAAATTTTTCGACGCTTCGCACCGTTTTGAAACGATTATTAGTGATTTTTGCCATCAGAAACCTATAAATTAGCTAGAATACACTACCAAAGGTCGAACAACTCTGTTTTTGCCACACTAAAATCGCTACTGTACCAGATTATAGTACCCAAAAATTTGTGTGTACAAAATGTACAAAGACTTTTAGGGACCATCTTTGTGCATGTACAAACTGACCTTGTATGACAAAAAACACTACTTCTCAGTCGCTTTGCATTTCCGCGATTATTACTGTAGTCTTGTTAGAAACCTTTCCAGTCAGTAAATTTACGATTGTTATGATTCGATTAGGAATATTAGTAATTGAATTATGTTAAATAAATAAGTTGTGCCCAAAATTTGACTTCGTTTTCACAGCCGGCTACAGAAATATTTCCAACGTGCTAACAATCAGAAGTAAAATTGATAAAATGAGTTCGAATTTGAAGTCTTTTGCCAAGAGCAAAAGCTGGTGGAATGGTCAAGAACCATTCGATTTTGCCACAGTATACGGGACCTCATTGACGAACGATCGTTTGAAAAATGGCAAAAAATTGTTAGAAGAGCATTCCAAGTCAAGTGTGTACATACGTAACTTGTGCACTCGTACACATGTTTTTCTTTTTTTTCTGTTTGATTGAAATTGAGCTCATTTTATGTATTGACCCTTGTGCAGCTATGTTTTACTTCATCTTTTGTTATTTTTTGCTCCGAGATTTTGTTTACATTTATTAAATTTGCACTAATTAAATATTGACCTACACAATCCTGGAAATTATTAAATTTACACGTAATTTTAATTTTTAATTGAATTTCATAAAAGACCTTGTTTCACACACTTTTTAGACATGCAATCATAGATGCACAGCATGATCAATCTGGGGGATTCAGCCGGTCTGGGGTCAAGAACGGAGCTTTTTTGGGCCGAAATGACCTCAGAAACTGGTATAAGCGCTAAAATAGCGTTAAAACTACATTTTTACACAGTTTCTAGTCAATTTGAAGCACTTTTGATGAAAATTTCTAATTTTCATCTGCTTTTCGCATTCATTTTGCCTCATTTTCGCCACAAAATTTTCCATTTTTCTGTCATGGGGGGTCGAGACCCCCCGTGCATGTCTGCATGCAATAGTATTGAGAATTGGAGTTTCAACATATTGCAGTCTAGCATTTGTCGTCCTTCAAGTTAAGCCAAGAGTTATTTGTTTCCCTCGATTTTAATCAAATTCCATTGGCCGAAGTGCCTCTGCAAAATTTTTGAATTATACCTAATTGTTCTTACATACATGCAGCACTTACCTATGATACTGATACTTTTTGAATTCTATATGCTGTCTATTGTGTTATGTATGAATAATTGTGAAATTTTTCCTAAATTTCTCACTTGCTACACTGATACATTTCATTTTTTAAATTAAAATAATTGTTTAACGTACTTCATTATCTATTAGTCGTAATCATCGACTTATGTGACGTAAGAATGTTTCAAAGACAGTTATGAAATAAAATTCGTTTTCTTTTTTGTTATTTTGTCCTTCATTCAAATTTCTGTGTTTATATGTTGTCGTTCTTCGTTTGCTTTAAGGCAAGTAAGCAACAGTGTAAATTAAGTGTGAAGTGAAGATATGTTTATTTCCCTCTCGCCTGTCAAAATTTTTTAGATCTCGTTTGATATTTTACTATAAATTCTTAAAAACATGATTGTTAACCAGACATGCACATGGTTGGATTAGGGGGTATCCTCCGAATGGCATAATGGGAAATTTTCGCTGGTAAAACGAGGCAAAATGAAGACCAGAAATGGATGAGAATATAAAATTCTCTTCAAAAGTGCTTGAAATTTACCAGAAACTGTGTAATAAGGTAGTTTTGACGCTATTTCAGCATTTATGCCAGTTTTTCAGGTCATTTTGGCCAGAAAAAGCTCAATATTGTCTCCTCCCTCCCAGATGTTCACCAGAATACCGCTTTGAGCTTTTTTGGCAACTGGTTTTCTTGATTTTGATCTGTAGCTGACTATCACTTTTAAATTTGACGCGATGAATATTAAGTTTTCACATTTTATTGCGCACAAATCCATCACTCATGCGCACTGGTGTGTATGGGGGTATTCCCAGCAGAACTTTTGGAAAACATACCCCTAGGCCATTTTGAAGTAAAACCTATTGCTCGAACCATGAAACAACATCGCAAAGTATAATTTTATTTCAAGTATATAAACTCATTTTTTACAAGCAGTAGGCTGTCCAGTTCATTCATCCTGACACTTCTCTTCTATTATTTCGTACAAATTTAATATTACAGGTCATTTCTTTGATCTTATTGTCATTTATTTTCATGCAACATTACCCTATAAATATTCATATAGAGTAAAATACAACGAATTAAGTCTCAAAATTTGGCGTTAAATTACAAACTAGTTGCTCACTTATCCCCCCTGCCCCCCCCCCAGAAAACTCGGTGAACGCCCTCCCAGAACTTTTGACCTTTTGAACGTGTGTTATAGTATTTAAGCCCCTCAGATAGCAGGTACTATAGTTTACGAGCTAAGGAATACGTCCACTGATCTCCAGATTTCAATATTTTGTTTTTCCTATTGTCGTTTTTTGTTTCAAAAGCATTTGCGTATTCTCAATCTGCATCTAAAATATTTTCTCTATCTCGCCCGTAAGCCAGTCTTTGGCTTTTTGGTGAGACGCCTACATGATCTTAGCATAGGTGCACATGGTCATGGTCGGCAGGGGGTGAAATCGCAAAAATCCGAAACAGTAAATTTAACGTTCACGATTTTTTTGCTGTTTTAACGATCAAAATGGTCAAAATAGCCTATAAAATGTTTTTAATTGTAATATCGCATTTCAAAAGCATTTTTAGTCCATTTTAACCACAATATATCAGTTTAAACACTGAAAAAATGCAAAAATTTTATCAGTTTCGGCCGCTTTTTGGGTAAAAAGAACATAAAAGTACTAATCCGACGCGAAGCGCCGGCAAAATTTTGACATTTTTACTGCTTTTGATTTCAAAAATGATGCAAAAAAAACGTTCCATCAGCTTAAAATCGCCGGACAGCACCTGCCCGGCTGACATTTCAGGGACTAATATCCCTACCCTCACCCCCTCTATGTGCATATGTGAATCTGAGGGCGTTTCACTCCCCTTCAGAAAAGTTTTCAGCCCTTCATAAATTTTTCACCCCCGTTCAGAATTCGCGATTCTAAAAGATAATTCGTAGAAAAGGTGCTGTATTGAATGTTTTTAGCTAACTGTTTGTTCAAAAGTGTCGAATTTCTGGCGCTTAGCGCCATAGTTATACTCATTTTTTCGATCGAATCGAATTTGTCTACTATTATTCCGTGACTGTTTTTGTTTTTACGGCCTAGAAAGATAGTGCTTCGTCAGAAACGCTAAAAAATGATGTTTTTGACACGTATCTACCGTTTTTTAGATCAAAATGTCGCTTTAAAATTAGCCCCTTCCCCAGAATTCCAATGCTGTGCGTGTCTTGTGGTTCGTGTAACATTTCGAAATCTGAGTTCCTTTTTTGTTCGATTTTTTTTAATGTTTTTCTCACAGTGTTTTTGCTGATACTAGTGTTTTAGATGCATTTACCGTTGACAATATGATGAAAATATTGCGGGATAAAAAGAGCGGATTATGCATGGAAAGAGGCGCGTCTTCCTCCGTAACTGCTAGTAGTCAGGTTCGTAAATAGCTTGGCTATCTTTTGTTTTTTTCTATGCAATGCGTTTCAAGCTAATAACCTTTAGCCATTTTTCTACCGTTTTTTATTGATAATAAAAACCAAAGACCTGGAACTTTTGAGTAACACCAAATCCGCTATGTTCACTGTAATTGCCGGCTTGATTTTGATATCAATCAGTATATTCATAGAGCTAAGTGAAAGTTACTGTTGGTCATACCTAATGCTTTGTTCAGTGCGATCTCTATATAAATATTGAACCAAATTAAATTACTCAGATTAACTAATTAAAGAAGCAATATAGAACAAACAAAATCATTCGTCGTGTGCTACGCAAAAATGAAGGGACTATATCAGGGAACGACCGAAGCTTCGGCTTCGGCCGAAGCTTCGGCCGAAGGTGGGGTGTTTTCTTGCTTCGGCCTTCGGCCGAAGCAAAAAGGAAAAAAGGCCGAAGGCCGAAGCTTTTTTTCAGGGCAATTTTTTATTCGCATTAAAATTTAGACAATGTGCAATATAACTAACCCCAGACGACGCCATTTAGCTCAATTTATCTTCTAGTCACCTTAAATTTTGTTAAAAATATGCTCACAACAGTAACTTTGACTATATAAACAGCAAGCAACCATGTACTAATAACAAAAGCTGACTCATCTAAGCATTGTATCTGCTCCGCATCTGTTTCCATTTTTAAAAAAGTTCGACTATGAATGAATCACTAGCGATCGCGAAAATGATGAAACACTTAAGGGAAAAGCCACACCTTTATTCCTACATGTCTCACATTTGAAGGCATGTCTTTGTTTACTCGAAATTCCAACGCCATCTTTGTACTTGTTGTATATCGTGTGTCTACTGTGTACCAGTGTTTTTATTTTAACAATGTCCGTTTGTACTAGGGATGCACCGGGGCCAGGCCCCGGCCCCGGCCCGGGCCAAAATACGCAACTTTCAGCCTATTATTTAGAATTATCTCAACGTTTTTTGTTCGGATTTTGGCGATATTTTGAGGAAAAATCGTGCATAATCGCCTGTGCATATCATTCATGTATAACAAAACATTGGTCACAAATTTTGTTTCATAAATTTAGCTTATTCACGTTTATAGCTGCAGCAATTTAATAGTCAAAACCGATAATCTACAAGTTTTTCGCCAAATACACTAGCGTTTCTAATCGCTCATGCAGCAAACGAGAACGGGAATCCGAGCAAATATTGCCGCTTGTTCTGAACAAGCGTTCACTCGGGGTACACATGGGCGGGGGCTCAAATATTTCCTTGTCAGTTATATATGCCAGGGCCGGGTAAGTTTCCAATTTTGTCCGCAAAAAGCCCATCGGATCCAATTCTGTTCCGACTTTTTCTTCTGCATGAGAAAAAGCATACGTTTAACATTTTGTGGCATTCCTGTAGGTTTGTTTGCCGGATGAACAGGCACGTAGCTCTGGGGGGAATGGGGGGTCCGGCCGGACCCCATAAAATTCAGAAAAATCGGAAAAATAGGACTTTTTAAACGTTATTTTGTGCTATTTTTGGCCTGTTTGGGCTTAGTCCCTCCAAAATTGGTGTTGGTCACCCCAAAATAGGACGGCCAGCTACATGCCTGCGGATGAAATTCCAAAAGATGTTTTTTGTGTTGGATTGGCTGTCAACATAATAAACTATGCACGCGAAATATCTATCCTTGTTTAAGCTATTTTCAACTCGTCTGATCTAAAACATGAGTAATTCGGCTGATAATGATGCAAGTTACGTGAATTGGGCCAAATTTTATAAATGGTAGGAAAAATTTTTGGCCTATATAAGCTATGATGATTAATTGAACTCGAAAATACATGTGGAACGGATGCCATAGACTTGCCCAGACGCTATTTTGCATAAGTCACATTTTGCCAAATACATATGTATACATGGTATATCCTGGATATAGCAAAAATAGTTGGCCCCGGTTGGTCCCAGTCTCTAGTACCGGCCCCGGCGCCGGGCCCAGGCCCCGGTCAAAAAGGCGGCCCCGGTGCATCCCTAGTTTGTACATGTACAAAGATGGTCCCCAAAAGTCTTTGTACATTTTGTACACGCAAATTTTTGTGTACTATATTATAGTACAGTGGCGATTTTAGTGTGGTTAAACAGGGCTTTCGATCTTTGGTAGTGTATTTTAGCTAATTTCTGGGTTTCTGACGCCAAAACTTACTAAAAATTGTCTCAAAACGGCGCAAAGCGCCGAAAAAATTTGACATTTTTCCATTCTAAATGCACATTCTGCCATTTTAAAGATATATAGGACAAAAAAATCACTCATTTCGGCGCGAACACCGAAAATTTTTGGGAATTATACACGTTTTTATAGTTTTTGTTTGCCCAAAAATTGTTGTAAATTTTGTATACACAAATTTTTGGGTACTAGAATATGGTACAGTGGCGATTTTAGTGTGGTAAAAACAGAGTTGTTTGACTTTTGGTAGTGTATTTTAGCTAATTTCTGGGTCTCTAAGGGCAAAAATCACTAAGGATCGTCTTAAAACGGCGCGAAGCGCCGAAAAATTTGACATATTTACTTTTGAAATGCAATTTCTGTCATTATAAAGATATGTAGAACACACAATTACTGATTTCGGCGCGTAGCGCCTAAAATTTTGCGAATTTCAGACCTTTTTTGCAATTTTTGTCTTCCCAAAAATCTTTGTAAATGTACAAAGACAGTCCCAATAAATCTTTGTACAATGGGAAAAATCTTTGCCGAGTACAAAAAACACTGCTGTGTACCATTCTCTTTTGTATTAAATAATTGCTCCATGGTCGACGTGTTAACTTTCTTAAACTTCTGCATCTAATAACGGGAAGAAATCTCTATTTGCTTTTATGTCTACCTTCTACAAATTTAAGTATCAGCAGGAAAATTAGGAATTAATCAATTGTTTTTATAATTCTCAGGAATTCCAGGCTTTATTCCTAATAATACATTATATTTTTATATATTCAGGATAGTGAATCTGATGATCATCAATACGTATTAGCTGCTGATATACATGAAATGTCTAATAATGAAATCAGTGCTAATGAAGAGAATTAATTGCGCTTTTGAATAAAATTTTTGCAATGAATGACACTGTTTTATTACTTCATATTTACTCCTGGAACATAATCAAGCTTAACTTTCATATTTATGACTCAATTCGCAATTCATTCTTCATACTAATCAGAATTAGACTGAAGAATTTATACAGATTCGGCCTTCGGCCGAAGCTTCGGCCGAAGCCGAAGCAAGAGCTGGCCGAAGCTTCGGCTTCGGCCGAAGCAAAATTTTGGAGCTTCGGTCGTTCACTGGACTATATATTCGTATTCCGAAATTTTTTTAGTGGGCTAGTTTAAGTTTAGAACATTTTTCATCCACTTTTCATCTACAGTTCAAATGATTTTTAAAGGACTGACATATTATACAAGGTGCGATGACATGATGCTCTAGAAATAACGACCCATGCACGTGGAGCGGCACCAAAATTCTGGGGGTGCAAGATTTTTTCAAAAATAAAAAAATGGCCTTAAAAATGTTGGTTATGGCGAAAAACACCATTTTTCAACGTTTCTCATCGAGCACTATCCATTGGCATCAAAAAATTGCGAAAAAACAGTAACAAAAATCAAAAAATTGAACGATTTTTCGAAGGGGTTGCATTGGTGACTCTTTATTTCGATATATGTTCGCCGGGGGCACAAAATAAACTGCGTTTCTGACGTTTCCGAAGACGCTCTATCAATTAATATCCTGAAATTTAAACTTTCGGAAAAACTGGAAAATTATGGTTTTTGGCCGCGCTTGATGACAAGTTTATGGAAAATACTGAACATGAAATTTTGAGATTTTTTTATGGAAAGACGCAAATTTCCGTCATTTTCCATTCGTTTTCTAACCTATCCAAAATTATTTTTGGACTAAAGGGCTGGCCATCTCCTGCCCCTCCCCTTTTACGCCCGTGGTATAATGTAGGTGTCCAAGCTAATTTGCAACAATAAAAGCACGAGGTTGTACCGATTTATGTATTTGCACCTGCTTATTTATTGAAAATTAATTGCCATTCGTAGGTTTCTATTCTGGCCCCATCCAATTCGAATACAAGGGCAGTGCATTTCTTCACGGGCACTCCTGATCCCAGCCTGTCGGCCTTCAAGCCATTTATTTTCAGTGCGGGCTGCACGTCCTTATCAGCTCATGTTAAATCGCCAGTTGCTCAAGAAAAGGTACAAAATTATTGGTAAATTGTTGATTAGTGTCCTTTTAACCTTCAGAACTGTTGTATTTATTTACATACTAATAAAGAAAAATGCTCCGATGGAACAAAATAGATGAATATACTTGGAATTGTTGATTATTAAGGATGTAAAAGGAGGGAACTAGGAAAAAGCTGCCTAAAGTCGCAAAATCTGCTATATATATATATATATATATATATATATATATATATATATATATATATATATATATATATATATATATATATATACAGGTGCCACAAAAGGCTACATTCCGATTCAACAGAGCATAACTTCGGCTGATGTGAACATGACACGTTAGAACTGGCAACATTAGATAGATAAAAGTGTCTTCTTTCGAATCGTGTAAAAAATTTTGGCCAGCTGCCAACGATTCGTGCACTACGGCTGTTTGTTTACACCTCACTTTGATAGTGTTCTTACCTCAGAGTTTCTGCATTGTATCACATTCCTGCGTATGTAGGAATCCGTTTTTGACCTGTCTGACAATAAATACCTTCACAAAAATTAGGTAGCACATTTTTTAAACCCCCAGAGTAGATACGCTTCCTACTGAGTGCAAAAATTTCAGGATATCATGAAAATATGATGCAAATTGATGGCAGGACCAATGAAGCTATTGGTCTTTAAACAATATTAAAGTAGGGTGTAAACTAATTGCCGTAGCGCTCGAAGCATTGATATCTGGCCAAAATTTTTTACCCGATTCGAAAGAAGACACTTTTATCTATCTAATGTTGCCAGTTCTAACGTCTCATGTTCACATCAGCTGAAGTTATGACCTGTTGAATTGGAATGTAGCCTTTTTTTGGCCCACCCTGTATATATATATTGTGGACAATTGATAAAAATCTGAAATCATTTCCCTACTTTCAAACAACATCCTGCACTTATTACGCTGCAGGTTTTTTAACATGGCGACATATCGGAACATATGATTAGGTGCCTGTCTATCAGAAGAATGCACGTTAACTTAGTCTCGCAGCGAAGATTTTAGCTTGATTATACTATTGTGAAAAATATTCATCATTCTACTGAAGTTTAAGAATAGTGCATTTATTATAATATAAATAATTATTTATTAAAGACGAGTCAAAAACCTCTGAAACAGGAAAAATCTGATCAAACAAAATGCAATACGCAGTTATCTATCGGCATTAGAAAATAAATGTATAATTCAAAGTTCACCTCTTCATACCTCAACAAACACTGGCTGTAGAAAAGTTTAAAGGTCAGATTCGTTATTCTGACCTTACGAAGAACATTTTTTTAAATTCATCATCCACGACTCTCTGGGCGGTAAAAATTTTTCAGTGTAAAGTTTACACCTGCACTAATAACGCAATATTTATTGTAAAGAAACAAAATAAATTTTGACGTGTACGCTTAGGACGAGGCACATTTTAAAGATAATTACCACGTCCTGTCTAATAAGTGGAGAATATGGCAAGAGAAAAATATTTTTCTGTCCCAGACTCTTTATAATAAACCGCTTCTAAATTTGAAAATATTACTTTTTCGAAAAAAACAAAAAACACTCCCTAGATTTTATAAGTATCTACCTTTTGAAACCAATCAGACTGCATAGAATGTTAAACCGAGTTAGATATGCTTCTGCACATAAAACAGTAAAAAACCGTCTGCTTTATTTCCTGTGCAACAACTAATGAGTGTAAAGAAATTTTTAGACCAGATTCGTAACTCACCAATCAGGGAAAACATTTTCAAGAAATATTAGCCCTCCGCCGATCATTTGAATTTTTGGTGTAAACTTTACACTTGTGCTAATAACGCAATATTGTGTGTATAGAAACAAAATGAACTAGAATGTGTAACGCTAAGGTCAGGGCACATTTTAAGTATAATTAACATGTTCCGCCTACTTAGCGGAGTAGCTGAATAAATTTTGTTTTCCGTCTCGAACCCTTTACACTAAAACGACTACAGGTCAAGAAATATTGCGTTCAGAGAAAAAATTTGGCCTTGAGATATTGTAACCCTCTACATTATAGAACTAATTGGACTGCACAGAAACCTAAATTGAGTTAGATAAGCTGTGCCACACACAAAGAGTACAAAACACGTATACTTTACACTTTTGTGCAACAACCATTGAGTGTAAAGAAATTCTAAGGTCAGATTCGTAATCTACAGCTCAGTGGCAACATTAAAAAAATTGGCCCTCCGCAAATTATTTCATTTTTCGATTTACACTTTACACACTCATTGCTAACTCGGTATTGAGTGTAAACAAAAACAAAAACCTACATCGAGTTTTTTAATTATCCATCGATTATAAAAACCGCACCTCCCAGATATGTGCCGTTGTTGCTATGAGGGGGGACACAAATTTCGCACTCGCTGTGATAAAGATATAAGAAAAAGGATGGCCAAGTATATTATAGGTAGCGCTATCGCGCTACCTATGATTTAGAGTAGAATTCATATCCTATTTAATACCATTTGTTATAGAAAATCGCAGTTCTCTAGAAACATTAGGAGATACGCGAAAATAATGTCATTTTTGAACATTTCTCGACGAGATCTATACCATAGTGAAGAAAAATTTTGAAAAAATCTAAAAATTTTAGCTTGATTTCAAACTTGGATATAAAATCTTATCGTTTAACCTATCTGCATGACTTATTTCTCAATATATAGTCCAAACTTGACTCAAACATTTCGGATTCTTGTTTCAGTAAACTTTGAGATCTTTTAATTTTTGCTTTCAGGTGACCCTTGTGAAAAATAAAATTATTTTTTGTATGCACCCCTCAGAGTTAGAATACCAAGCAACCAAAATAACCCTAACAGAATTCAATTTTTGAAATTTTTTTGTTTTTTTGCAATTTTTTGATGCCAATAGATAGTGCTCGATGATAAACGTCGAAAAATGGTGTTTGTTCGCCATACCACCATTTTTAGGATCATTTTTTGACTTTTGCATCCCCCCAGAATTTTGGTGCTGCCCACCTATGGAGTCTACCATCCATGTAGGATCTACATGAAACACTATGTGTCTATCAGTGTTTTTTTAGCCCCACCCCCATTTGCGCGGCCGATAATGGCCAGTATTTAGCATTTGCGCGCAGAGTCTCTCATTAGCACCCCAAAAGACGTAGAACTGTTAGGATATGCAAGAAAAAGGGTATTTTTGAGCGGTTTTTAATGTGCTCTGTACGCTACTGACGATAAATTTCGAAAAAAATTTTAAAAAATTGTCACCTCTTTCAACTGATATAAAAAATCTAATCTTAAAGCTATCTATGTAAACGACTGATTTCTCTTTATGCGGTCCATGCTAGACTGAGCGATTTTCTCAAGCCATCCTTGCACTAAATTTTTGTGTATTGCAAAAAACAACAATACACAAACTCAATAAGTAGACGCAGAGCACCAAAAATTTCGGCATGTTTTCCATGTCTGCTCAAGTTTAGGCTGTTTAGAAGACAAACATAATATAAAAACAATTAATCTGGCGCAAAGCGCCACAAAAACATGGGTTTCCTTTCTGCAAATTGCTAAAGCAGGTACTCGCTGCTGATGATGAAATAAAAAATAGTAATGGGAAAACAGAAATAATACATTTTTAACAAATTTGGCGCGAAGCACCGAAAAGCTTTAGAAAGCTTCCTTTTAAAAATGCCGTAAAAATGTTCAAACTCCTATTTTTTCATCCAAAGAGGCCTGGCGCTAATGTACGAAATGTCTAATTAGCGCATGACAGGTTTCCTTGGCGCCGCGCTAATAAAAAACAGTGGTATCTATTTCGCAGGAAGGATCTGATAATTAACATCGTCCTTCTTTAACTTGGCAATTATCCAAGATGTGTAATTATGTACGATTTACTTAATTTTGAAACCCTTCTCTAATTATCAGTACCTACTCTAAATTGTTTATTGGTACTTTATATTAATGTAAAATATCCAATTTTCATTAAAGTAATAGTAAGTCATTCATCAATGCTAGAAAAAAACGGAAAAAGTGGGGGAAAGAGGACAGGCAGATAAGAATGGAAGAAAATGGAAAAAAATAAAGTAAAGAAAACATAGAAGAAAATAAATAATAAATAAACGAATAAATGAATAAAAAGAACAAAAAGGAAGAAAGAGGGACAAACGAAGCGTGCTATTAGTACGAAGGAGGCAAAAGGACACGAGAAATAGCACAAAAGTACCCAAAACTAATCATTAATTGCATTATGAGAAAATACAGGTTTTATGAGGTGCAATAGTCTTAATGGGACGTGATGAAGTAAGCAGTGTGTATATACAGAAAAAGTGCTTAAAAACATCGGAAAAATCAGATAAAGAGGCGCGGTCATCAGAGAAGATCTAGTTGCTACAGTTTCAGGCCTTTAATCCTCTTACTGTCACCGAAACCTAGTGGCACCAGTCTAGGCGGCTAGACTGCCTCTAAAGCGGAAAGAGCAACAAACGAAAGGAAATGTAAACAAAGCAAATAAGTTCATTAAGAAGCCAAACGTCAGAAAAGAATAAAAAGAAAGTAACAAGAAGAATAAATGATAAATGTATAGATGGCAGAAAATAATCATAAATATAATAGAAAAAGTGTGATAATGTAAAAGAGAGAAAAAAGCAGAAAGACAAAAAATAAATATTAATGCAATTAATGATATTTACAATAGAGCAATCTATAATAATATGGATTTTATGTAAAAAAACTGTTTCAATCATCATGCATGTTGGAAAGTCAAAGTGTTGCAAAGATAATTCAATTTCTGCGCTGAGTGCAAAAAGTTGAAAAACTTGCTCAATCAAGACTAGTACAATATATATTTAGAACTTAGGCAACTTTTTACAGCGAGGATATACTCTAGCTCAAAGCAAACTGCATTCAATTTGGTTAAGTATTTGAGAATTTAGCAGGACCTATATGCGATTCATTTAATGATTTAAGCATTTTTAGGATTTCTTACATCTGAAATATTCTCCGCTTATAGTTTTGCCCAGTTCTGTAAATAAATATGTATGTTATACGAGTACATGTTTCTCCCTTTTTATTGCTTCTTCTTCACCGAAGCTTGTTTTCCATCTGTCTTGCTTTGAACATTATATGTACTTCGACTTAGTGATCGACCGGGGCCCCAGCAATCCCCGGCCATTTTTCAGCATCCCGGCCCGGCCGGGGCAAGGTCAAAAATGGCCGGGCCGGGGAAAAATTTAGTGTAATTCGTATTTTGTACAGGTTGTGATACTGGCACTTATTTATCAATGAGCAAGTGCTAATATTGAGAACTGTACTGATTAGACCATATGTATACTTACTCAGTCCTTGTTATAACTTTGCTACTGTGTATGAATGGTTTTTACTGAATAAATGTTCAGGAAAATCTGCATGTTTTCGATTTCTCGACTTAACTTATTTAAACTAAATGCTACTTTTAACTCATTCATTCATAGCTATGGCTAAAAGATTTAGAGTTGACAAATACGTTCTATTTCTAGTTGGAATTTGTACGTTTTCAACAAACTATTTTTACAAAAAACAGTTTACATTTGATTGAATGGTTATTTACAAGAAACTTTAAAACACGTTTCTTGTGTAATACTTATTAGGACGGAGGTTAATTATAGGCGAATGGAAACTACGCTGCAGAATCGCGTCCGATCCGATAAACTAAATATGTCTCAAATAGATTCCTAAGGTCCAGAGTTGAGGGAGGGGTGAAATCCTAAATTGGAGGACCAGAAAGTTAAATTGGAGGACCAGAAAAAGCAGTTTTTATCTTTCCAAAAATCTTTGTACATGTACAAAGATAGTCCTGAAAAGTCTTTGTACATCGGGAAAATCTTTCACAAATACAAAAAACACTGTTTTGTAATTGCAAATTTTTGTATTTTAATATGGTACAGTAACAATTCCAGTGCGGTAGAACATAGTTTTTCGACCTTTAGTAGTGTATGTGGCTAATTTTTGGGTTCCTGAATATTTGACATTTTTCCATTTTTCATTCTAAGCGCTGTTGCTTATTACAAGATTTATTTCGCATATTGCAATTTTTGTAATATTTCTGATTTTGTAGTACAAGTTGTTTTAGCTTTCTCAGTCGAGTTTTATGTGTGAATTCCATCAAAAGCTCATAAAAATTTCGGCAATTCGCGCCGAACTAATATTATCAACTAAATTCAGGCTAAATTATCACATTTAGAAGCACGGTCTTTTTGTATTCGGCGAAGATTTTTGCTGATGTACAAAGACGTTTCAGGATAGTCTTTGAACATCTTTGTACATGTACAAAGATTTTTGAAGAACAAAAACTGTAAAAAGGTGTAGAATTCCTCATTGCAAATTCTACCATTTTAAAGATTTTCAGGGGGTAAGCGGCTGCAAAATGGAGCCGCTTACCCTCCTTCCCCTGAAAATGGCCGAGAAATATACATGTGACAGGGGTTTGTGTTATCCCCCATCCACGCTTTGAAGCCCTGAACTTCCTTGAAAGTCAGAAAATATTTGACCACCCTCCCCATTTTTTGGCGAAAACCTGAGCTTTTTTGGCTATTTTTATGCGTTTTCACCATTTTTGATCTAGTCGCTAACCCCCTCCTTCTAAAAATGGCGAGGGACCCCTACCCTAGATTTCCAGCTGTTACATGTATACTGAGGGACCCTCATAAAATTTTAAGCGATTACATGCATTGGACCCTGAGGGGGTAATACCCTTCCCCCTTACGGGAATATGTGATGTCTCATTTATTACATCCAATACCTATTGCATCAAATCGCTACAGCAGCAGTAGCAGTAGCGAAGATTCAAATGATATAGAGTGTGCTAATAGCAGCGACATAGACTTTATTGATGATTCAGACAATGAAACAGTGGACTAAATTTGTTTCTTGTGACATAAATAGTAATGAAACTTGATTTAAAAAGTCGCACCAAACTTTGTGCTTGCCATTTACTACTGAATGGAGCAGTCGCTCATTATTTCTCTTCCTATGCCCAGCCCACCCCAAGTATATGTCATGCAATAATATTTTCCTTGTCTGACCCCGGCCGGGGTCGGGAATTTTTTTCCAGCCCCGGTACCGCCCCGGCCAAAAAAGTCGCCCCGGTCGATCACTACTTCGAGTCTTCCTGCCTATTAATGTAGTAATTTTCATAATTTACACTGAGGTAATTTTTCTAATTTATACTGAACTGAGTTTGTTGTACTAAGGTATGCAAAATGTAAATATATCGATTTATTGAAAGGTTGCTATATTAGAATAAAGATTGTAAAAGGAGCAGAAAAATGTGAAGAACGGATGTGAATACTTTGTCATGTAAATGGTGTGGTGAACTAATTATGCTTCTAAATTTAAGGTATATCGAGCAAGCCTTGCAAAGTTGTGTACGGATAGTGCTACTTTTCTAGCCAATAGCTTGTAATTTAAAAACTTGCTCACTATATAAGATATGATAAAATTGATACTGTAAAACAGAAATGTTCCATTGATTCTCTCTCAAATGCCTGATACTTTGTAATACGAATTTTTGGATGAGAGCTCAGCCTTTATTTTTTGCTCCAATTTCTGACTTAAACAAAAGATTTGATAAGCACTAAATTTTTTATTCTGTGCGAAAGTCTTGTGTCACCGGCTATAGAGATTTGACAGAATCAAGTTTTCTATATTTATAAGAAAACGTTTTTGAACGGAAAGGCATCCCAAAGTTTTTACGTGTACGATATTGCTGCTATTGTCACCGAAAACTTACATTAGATGCTCTGTCTCATGAGCATAATAATTAAAAATAATTTATAAGCTGTCTCGTGGGTATTTTTTTAAGAAAAGCGACCAACGTCACGCACTGTATAAATTAAATGAAGCATCCATGTCGGATCAACATCCAAAGGGTAAATGTAAGAAAAAGATATTGAGCGACTTAAATCAACTGGAACAATCGTGCGTCGATGATATATTGGGCGCCTTAAAGCAGAATCAAGCAGTGTTCGATGCTGAAACATTGTTTAATGATGCTGTTGATGCTGAATTGAAAATTTACAAATATTGATCATCGCCATGTGCAGTATGCACAGCATAGAGATTTTGGGGGTGATGTCGAAAATTTTTTTATCGAAAATACCTTTTTTAGGCTCACAAACGTTGTGTATGCGTCAAAAAAAACACTTTTATGTTTTAACGATGCTCTTGAAAATAAAAATTTAAAAATTATAAAAAAATAAAAACTCAGTGACTTGAAGGGAATGTAAACGAAAAATGTCAATAGTCCCGCAAATTTGACACGAAAAATGAGAATAGATTCTTAAGATTGCTAAAATGCTTCAAACAGCACCTTTTCTACGATTTGTTCGAATAATTCTGAAGGCGTGAAAAATTTTTGCGAAATCTTATTGATTTTTAATAAATTTGTCTGATCTTAAATTGATGAAGTTTATACTTACGTACGATCATAATTTATTACTGGTTCTTATGAAATGTATTCCAATAAGTTGTAAAAATACTTCTGATCATTGCAGATCAAACTTTTCTGTTCTGCATGCAATATTAATATCTAGCAAGGTCCGTAGCTTATCGATTTGATTGAACAGAATGCTCATTGAGGTTTTAAATGTTATTTAAATTAAGTCCGTTACTGCATTCATGTATACAGTTACGTTAAAAAATGCCTACGTTTAACGCTAGGTGCAAGTGTCAGTACTGTAAATCTTTAAAAATATAGAAGGTGGCCTTCAGCAAAGTTCAAACATTGTCAAAAACTATGAGAAAATAAAAACATACGTTTCTTTCTGTCCGTTTTATTAACGATGTGGATGCGCGCTTTATACTTTATTTATTCGTGTTGTGATCAGACCGGCCATTTTGAGGGAGAAGGGGTAAATGACCTCCAATTTTTGACCAAAAACTCCTAAAAACAGCCAATTTTTTTCAAAATTGAAAACTTTTCTGGCTTTGGGGAAATTGGGGGAGGCATCTAACTTTGGGGCATCCCTCACTGATACATGAATGCCAGACAGCTTGAACAATCTGAGGGTCAGTTCTAATTTTTTCTTTCTAAATTGCCTTTTTTGGGTTAAATTATATTATTTTATTTTATGTTTTCTAACAAATTGAAAATGGGAGTCAGCAGCTATCCTGAGAGTGATTCAAAATTGCCCGACGCCCCCAAATTCATGGCGGTAGTGATATACCTAATTAGTGATGCTTATATACTGTTCGCTTTTAGCACGCCTGCTTTAAACACGATTTTTTATACTTATGTACATGATCAGCACGTCTGAAATATGCGTATATTTTTTATCCATGGTTTTGGGAAAATGAAAGATTTATTGTCTGTCTGTCCTTCATTTTTTCGTTTTTATTGAATGCCTGAAAAATATATACACTTGTCTTATCTGTGTACCTGCAATAAAATATTTCAAATGCATTCTATAATCAAGCGCTTCCTAACGAATTTCGTTTTCTTCAAGTAATTGGCAGACTTATGAAAACATACCGTTTAAGCGATTTTACAGCACCATTTTGAAATTCAATCTTCGATTATACGTCGTCTTTACGGAAATTTCGATTCGTTAAGGACTATGCCTGTGACAACTCTACAATTGAGCTGCAATTTTATAATTGAGCTGCCAGTATAAAAATTCCTTGAGATTCCGATAATTCTTCCATTTAAAAAAAGTGATTTGACTTCAGTCAGTTTCTCCCGTTTTGGGTCGCTCTTTTTCTTTAAGCGTAGATATAATGAAATACGTTTGACTACATGAGTGTTTTAGATTGATGGCTAAAGTAGTCCTGAACATTTCGTTAACGCATCTGACTACTTTTTACCTGCAAAAGGTAGCGCTAAATTAGTCTGAATAGGAAACATGCAATGAAATGTGCGATCTTAGTATGTTAATGCTAAAAGTTCAAAATCAGAACGCATTTCATCCTCTTGCTCTGTTAGTCTGCCTGGGCAGTCTTGCATATTTTTATGCAAATGTTGTTTCGTTTGATTTTATCACAATATATTTTTCACTGCTTGTCTTTAGCATAGGTACGTCACAGTATTAATTTCTGATTATGACATTGTCTTTCTGCATATCCAGTTTTGTCACTTAACTGTTCCTATTATAATGTTCTTTATCTGATCTGCTAGTCTACCCCATGTTATATTCACGTGAAAATTTCAAGACTTACAAACAGGAAAGAAGTTGTACCTGAATTATACTAGAAATAGAACTAAATCGGGGTCGAAAACGGATCAAACTCAATAATGTCATGTAAAATGTTAAGGTTTAGAAATAGAAAAAAGTGGAACTGAAAAATACTTCATTTTGGCTGATATACTCGAATATGCACGAGTGATAAGGTAGATACCTATATTATTTCTGCGCTATGTTAAAGCGTCGCTTCCTTCGAGACTGTTTTAGCACAGTAAAGCTTAATGATCTTTGGTTTTCCTTAGCTGATTCTCAGAAAATCAACCAAATTGCTTATTTACTGATTCTGCGCTGGTTTTATGACTTTCTTAATCGATTCCTCATTTTTTGAGAATTCAATCTGATTATTGAAACTAATAGTGTTCTTGCACTTCGTAATTTCTCTCAAATTCGATTAAACGTTGTTGAGAAGTATGTTCATCAATCAAGTCTCTACTTTCTGCATTGAAAATTAATCATTCTCAGAATCTCCTTTACTAGTCTCTGTTATCGTGTTTGGCTTATCCTAAACACAATATGCGATCCCATGCTTTGGCGTCTACTTTTAATATATTTCGAATTGACGCTAGACATGTGACGAGCTGGGGCCCTAATGCACATTACAAGAAAGGTACTTTCTTCGTCGGTACCAGTCCACATCCATTGAAGTACTTCTGGGTAAGTGATACATATCCTTACCTAACATCTCAAATTTCTGTTCTCTGGTGGAATTCATTATTTGTGTTTTAATTTTATTTGTATCTGAGATGTATGTAATGTACGCGTTTTTATGCATATACTTAAAGTGATTAGAATTTGGAAATATTCTCAAATCATAAATACTAAATAATATTAATATTTTAATATTTCAATATTAATATAATTATTATTTTAAATGTTTTCATTTCAAGTAGGTATTATTTTGAAAATTTAAGTTTCATAGGGTAAGCTAAATTTTCGAATTCCTGGTTCAAAAATCTTAAATTTTAGATTAAATAACTGATAGCAGTAGTTTATCCTCGTTTTTGATGTTTTACTATAAATATGCTACCAAAATTAACTTTTTTTCGATAAGTCGACGTATCTTTAAATAGATTACTGTAGTTTTAATGGCCAATTTGTAAAATTTTACTGCGATTTCAAAACAGGAAAAAATTGACAATTTGGTAAATCGATGACTTATAAAGGCATTAAACGTGTATGTAAATTATGTTTACGGAATGGCTCAAGGAAGGGACCTCTCATTAGACCATGTAACTTCTTAACGACCCAAGCGAATGAGATGCATTTTGTTTTTACAAAAATCTATCCCTTCAGCAAATTGTGAAAGCGATAATCATTGTCATTGTGTTGTCCTAACGATACTGTGCAATTTAATGAAAGTTTTTTGAAGGCGTGAAAAGTCAGAAACATTTATTGTTTTTGTTGCCCTGTAGTTTTACAATATTATACGACAGATAAGTATGATTTATTTTACTATCACTGGCTCACTTTGGTTTAAGGTACATTAGACTGCTGTAAAATAAGCTTTAATCAAAATTAGGGCAGACCCAGCTGAATAAAGTGAAAATAAAACGGAGTAATAAACAGATAATTTTGATTTCATACAATAGCGTTCAATTATCTTTTACTGCTGAACAATTATATTCACACCTGGGCGTGGGGGGTTTGGGGGGTATGCAACCCCTCGAGAAACCAAAATCCCCCCCAGAAACCAAAATACCCCCAGAATTCAATTTATTTTTTTCGTTTTTTCTGCAATTTTTTGATGCCAATAGACTGGTGCTCAATGAGAAAACGTTGAAAAATGGTGTTTTTTCGCCATGCCACCATTTTTAAGGCAATTTTTGACCTTTGAAAAATTTTGCCCCCAGAATTTTGGTGCTGCCCACGTATGGATTGTTGTAAAGGTAGCTTATTTTGTGTACTAAATTTACAAAGAGCTGGAAAAAATATTTTTCCTTCATTCGGTGTTAACCGACTAGAGCTAAACTAATGCGGCGACTAAAACTTCACATTCCTGCAGAGATTATAAGCTCTTAGACTGACAAAAGCAGCGTTCAATTTGGTCAGGTATCTGAGAAGTCCTGTACTCCTATAAGGACTAATGTTCAGTTCGTATTATTTAGCTACCGTGTATGTTTGTGGGTATATACTTTTATCTCGGCCGCTGTATATTCCATCTATTTTGGAGGCCGTTCCTGCCCTTTGATTCCATCCTCAGATAGTTTCTGACATTGAAATGGAGTCCTTCATCGAAAAACTATCCAAAAAAAGTAAAATTGATCATTTATAGTTGAATTATGTCCAAAAAATGTAATAGTGAACTCAATTTCGAGCGAGCGATTACTTATACTTACGAAAATTTAGCATTATCAGTTAGTGCCGCGTTAGCTCTTGCTAATAATAACTTGTGATCATTTCGTCAATTTACAATTGTAAGTTAAGATAATGCATGACTTTTAATTCAAACTGATTTTTTTCTTATCTTTTTTGTTTATTTTAACTGGTTCTTGACGTTCATTCCATCGTTGTTAAAGCCATTCTACAAAAAGCCGCACCAGAAATACGGTGTTCAAGAATCAAATCACGTAACTAGCGATAAGAAGGGGAAAATCGCGGGTAAAATGCCTTGCAGGATTCAGCTGCAGAAGAATCGTGTATATACTTGGTGCAAGTGTGGGTTTAGCAATAATCAGGTACTAGAAGCAGTTAAAATAGTTATGCAATGTGCTCGAATGAAAAAATTCTTATGCGCATTTGAACTTTTTAACGGTGTATATTTTTAATGGACTTACTTGGTTTAACGTTATAGATTTCATCAGACTCTTTTAGAATCCTAAATTTTATTCACTTAGCTTTCTGTATTTTGCCGATTGAATTGACACATAATTTTGGGTAATTATTATCTCCGATGATTGTTTGTATATCCAATCCATTCGCAGCACCGTGTATGCCTGTCCTGAAGTTCCTGAAGCATAGGAAAAGTCAGACACCTGCGCGGGCGGGTTTGGGCCTCCAAAACCAAAATAAGTTATGTCATTTCGGCGGGGCGGGCCTAATTTTTTGTGAGGTTCCTGCGCTAAAGCTTATGAATTTTTGCGGGATAGGCCTCAAAATTCCAACTATGACGTCATTGTTGTGGGGCGGGCCTTGAAAAATCCGGCTCTGGGAAAGGTCAAACAAAATTGACGATTTACGTAAAATGCATTTCTGAACAGCTACTTCGAGCTATGCAGTTCATGCTATGGTCTATTTTTTCATGAAGTTTTATCCTTAACAATTAGGCTACAAAAGGGACTCGGAAGCGTGATGTAATTTTGCGGCTGGACAATGTTAAAGGTCATACTATGACTCGATATACTGTAGAAAATTATCCCTGTCGTATCACTTTGAAAAACTTTCCCGATTACTTTGAACTTTTTCATGAAGCTCTCGAACAAATGAAACAGACTATAGTTTTATGCTCAAGTTAATCTAGTTCATGTATGTCTTGGAATAAAAAGTCGAGTCGAAGTTCCAATCTATATGAAGAAAACACATCGTCATAAAAAGATCGCTCCCTTTGTGTATGACACAGTATTGCCATACGTGGACATCAAGAAAATTCTAAGGGGTGCAAGATTTTTTGAAGGTCAAAAAATGGCTTTAAAAATGGTGGTATGGCGATAAAAACATCATTTTTCGACGTTTCTCATCAAGCACTATCCATTGGCATCAAAAACTTGCGAAAAAAAACGGAAAAAAATTCAAAATTGAATTCTGGAGAGGTATTTTGGTTTCTGATGGGTGCATACCCCTCAAACCCCCACGCCCAGGTATGAGTATTGCTTATCTAGGCGGGCCAAACTTCAATGTTTTCTAAGCATCGTTACATATGGTACCATGTGCGAATCTAATTGGAACGATTAAATTCGGTTCCGAATATTTTCCTTGATTAATATTATCATAGGTAGCGCGATAGCGCTACCTATAATATACTTGGCCAGCCAAAAAAATTTATTCTATCCAAATTCTATTCTCGTCCTTGTTCTTTTAGCTAACTAAACTATCGATGTTTTCTTCGATTTTCTGTAAAAATACCACTTTCTATCTGTGAATGCTGTTAATGTAAATAGTGATGATAATAAAACAAAACGAAACGCAAAAATTTTTCGAAAGATTTGCCTGAAACAAAAGCTTAAAAATGCAAAAATTATGATTCGGCCCAATAATAATTAGCCCTTTGCTCAATATGCAAGTGTCCAATATTTTCCGTCATCGCAAGACCGGCTTGATTAAAACTTAGTTTATTTTGAAAAATTATCCGGAATAAATTATTAAAAATTATCAAAATGGAAAAATTATCGAATTTTCCCACCAATATATTTCATAAACCTTCCAATTAATCGCTCGTATTTGAGTGTAAAGTGAAATAAAAAAGTAGCGAATTTGTTCATTACAAATGCTATGATGTTATATTAGTTATTATTATATTATGTTATCATTACATATATGTATACGCAAAATTTTCGTAGCCGTTTTGCGACGGCTCGCACAATAGAGAAGATACGTCTTTGAAACCAATTCGCTATATACCTCAGAAGGATGAGGAGGTTTTTTTGTGCGTTTGCAAACAAAGCAACAGCAGACCTTTTTGCGACGGGAGCCACAATGATTTGCCCGAACCAGATGAAGACATTAGTTTCAGGAAGTATAAATCGAAAGCATGAAATCGGTTATATCCTGTTTCGCACTTCTTTGGGCTGCTTACGGCAACACGAATTAATGTAAATAATAAAACTGCAAGAGCGCTCCAAAAAGTGACATTTCGATCATTTTAAATTGAACTTGAGTTTTGTGTCATACATGTTGACTGGAAATTCACTGTTCCCTCAAAAGTTGAAACACCCCCTACAGATTACTGTAAACCACCATAATTCTATTTTTAGTACCGTTTTTGGCGATTTACCCCATTCTGACCCCCTCCCGAAATTTAGGTGCTGCCCATTGATGGGTATGACCACTGCTTATCACATGTCCAAAGGAGCGAAACGGACCCTTTATATCCGTTCGTTGTTGTAGCATTCATTATTTGCACTTTGTTAATAAAAAATAATATCGATCTCATACGGATCTTTTCACAGTTTTTTCCGAGCCATTCCATGTCAGGTGGGATTTCAAAAATCGTCCTATTTCGACCATCTCAGATTTCAAAAAATTTTGCGTGTAGGTAGGCACCCTGGGGTCTCAACAAGCATCTGCAAAATTGTTTCTCATAACTGAGAAAACTCAGGCAGATAGAGCGAACCCTACTCTGTATTGATTGCTAGGAAAACTTTTGAGGCCCCGCAACTTTGAAATCGCATTGTAGCCTAATCAGACATTATTATCATACGTGGGCAGCAAGAAAATTCTGGGGGGTGCAAGGACGTTTCTCATCAAGCACTATCCATTGGCATCAAAAAATTGCGAAAATAACGAGAAAAATTTTCAAAAATTGAATTCTGGGGGTATTTTGATTTCTGGTGGGGGTATTTTGAGTTTCTGGGGGTGCATACCCCCAAACCCCCCCACGCCCAGGTGTGGTGCATACCCCTCCAAAACCCCCCACGCCCAGGTGTGATTATTATCCGTTGAAAATTTGTAGGCATAGATAAATTTTGCGCTCTTTCAAACCATTGCGAAACTGGTTTTTTACTCCTTGTTTTTGTTATTGTCTGAAGATGCCCGAAAAATGGACTTTCCAGATTCTCGTAATACCAACCGTTCGATTTTTTCACGTTTTCAATAGGGCAATTTTTTTATCAGAATAATCTTGAATTCGCGTGAAAACTCAAACCATCGCTTCAAAAGACAGCCGCGAAGATTAGTATACTGACCAGAAATGCATCTATGTATGTATGTATAGTCTGTTTCACACAACTCCGGTCATAAGTTTTAAAACCTGACAATAAACTCGACAGGTTGTGATTATAGTATTGATCTAATATATACTTATCGTACCTAACCCTCGGCTTACTGTCGATAAAAACTCTTAAAAGTCATGCACGAACTTATGGGAAACAGACTAATTGTTTCAAGTCACTTTTTGAAAGACTCGACTCGAGGTTAGACAAGTCAAAAATTAACCTGGTTTTATTATATGCGTATTATGTAGTTTTTAGCGCGGAGTTTAATGGTCAACTTGTTTCACGAAAACGAATATTTGTTGTGTAAAGTAGTATCGAAACGTTACCTTTTTCGTATCTTACAGGGTGTAGCACTTTTATCATAACCACACCGGGCGTGGGGGTATGCAACCCCGAGAAACCAAAATACCCCCAGAATTCAGTTTTTAAATTTTTTTACGTTTTTTCGCAATTTTTTGATGCACTGGATAGTGCTCGATGAGAAACGTTGAAAAATGTTTTTTTTCGCCATACCACCATTTTTGAGGCCATTTTTTGACTCTTCGAAAAATCTTGCACCACCCAGATTTTCGGGGCTGCCCACGTATGATCATAACTCAGGATCACCTTGGTCAAATTCAATAATTTTCCTGTATCTGATAGATGAATAATTTTTGCATTTTGTAAAATTAATTAAACTCACAGTATTCCTTCAATATTTATTGATATGATTATGAACGTAAAACATTTATGATGTCTTCAGATTTTTTTGATAATTTTTAATGTAGCGCGTATACCATATGCGAAGCCCTTGTTCATATAGTATGTAGTTTATCACTGAAGCTTTATAATAAGAAAAAATAGATGGACCACTTTTTGTGCAAAAATGTTCTATTGGAACATGGTATGCCAACAAATGGTTGAAATTTGACGGACTCAGAATATCACAGAATTTTACCGTTGACAGTCTTTGTGGACAATTTGGCCAAAAAAGCTCATTTATGACTCCCTTCAGACCGGCTTACCCCCCCTTCCAGATCGGCCATGTCTGTCTACCTTGCGAGTCTGGACATGATCACAAGTCTAAAAACGTGCCAGAAATCAAATGTGAGCACGTCAGTCGGGCGCATTTGTTTACACTCAACAGTGGTGTAAAGTGGTATACATACATCTAATAATTATTTGTCTTCAGACCATTGTGAAGTTAAATTTTTCATAAATATTGATCGCAATACGGGGGTAATATTATAATTACGAATCCTACCAAAATCTTCTTCACACTCAGTGGTTGTGTAAAGTTTACACTAAAAACTAACTGTAGTATTAGAGCGTTGCGGAAGCTCAGAGGGGCTCTTACACGATTTGAAATGGATATTTTGCAGTTAAACCCTTGGTTGATGTTATTTTTACTCTCAATATTATTGAATATTTGCGCAGAAAGTGAGCAAGAGCTCAAGTAGTCGGTCGGTACTAAGTACGCGATACAAATCGCAAAATCCGGGAAACCGGTGCGGGTAAAATTTTGCTCACGTGACGGAGGGTTTGAGGTACCCACATTACAGTTGGAGGTCTCCAAATTCGAAATCTGGAGTTGTCTGCGCTCACGCTTCTCCTACATAGAGGGAGAGGAGTGTAGCAGAGGTGCTACTACGCGATTTGAAATGCATATTTTTAAGTTAAACCCGTGAGGTTGATGTAATATTGTCTCACAATATTATTCGATATTTGCGCAGAAAGTGAGCAAGAGCCCCAGTAGTGCGTTTAGTACTACACATGCGGTATATAGCGGAAGGTCCGAGAAAGTGATGCAAATAAAATTTTACTCACGTAACGTAGGGTTTGAGGAGCCCACGTTATACAAATCTGACAGTTAATTTTCTCTACGCCCAGTAGTTGTGTAAAGTTTACCCTACTCATTTATTGTTAATGTGTAGGGTTTACACTACAAGTTTATTTTACTTCCAGACCAATGCAAAACGAATCTAATTGTATGTTTTCTCTACATCCAGTAGTTGTGTAAAGTTTATACTAAAGATTAACTTCAGTTTCAGAGCATTGCACAAGCTTGATTTATTTTTTCAAATCCATGCTATGTCAGGATTACGAATCTGAGTGTAAGCGTTCTTTACATCCAGTAATTGCATAAACATTACGCTTAAAACATTTGATTATTTCAAATTAGGTAATGTTGTCTTGTTTAAAAAAGATAATGCTGATGTTCAGAGCGATTTTGTTTTCCGCGTTCTTAGACTGTTGTCATTATTGTGGCTTGTTACCATACGTGGGCAGCAAGAAAATTCTGGAGGTGCAAGATTTTTCAAAGGTCAAAGAATTGCCTTAAAAATTGTGGTATGGCGAAAAAACACCATTTTTCGACGTTTCTCATCGAGCACTATCCATTGGCATCAAAAAATTGCGACAAAAACGGAAAAAATTTTTAAATTGAATTCTGGGGGTTTTTGTTTTCTGGGAGAGGTATTTTGGTTTCTCGGGGGTGCATACCCCCAAACCCCCCCTTGCCCAGGTGTGCTTGTTACCGTATGTGTTTACTGATTGATTTACTCAAATCATGCCAATCAAAAGTAGGGTACACACTAGCAAAGAAAAATGCTCCGATGGAACAAAAAGACGATATACTTGGGATTACGGATGGCAAGTCCAAAAACTGGCATGTCCGAAGATACGGCACGCCACTGGCCAGTGTTCAGTGGCTTCCGCAAACCGAACCAGTGACTGCTCAGTAATACCCAGGAAAATTACGCCATTATATCCGGAGATGAAACATCATCTCGGTGGATTAAAGCGCAGGGCGGAAGCTGGAAGCTATAAATAGCCCATCTGAACTGCGGAAACGAGCAGTCGGGAAAGCTAGACGAGCAGCCCACCCAAACAGCAAAAACAAGCTGATGGGAAAGATATGTACGTCCGAAACAGCAAAATTGAGCTGACGGGAAAGCTACGAAGGACAGCAGCGCCTGAGCTCGATGAGTGTGTGCTCGTATGTGCACCGCGCTTACATACCTAAAGTCGCAAAATCTGTTAAAAATCAGACTTTCTCTAAGCAACGCAAGAAATCGAAGTATATTCTGCAGCCTCTAAAAAATGTAGCATTATAGCAAGCAAACTTAACGTCGATTGATTAATGCATACAATCGTTGCAGGCATGCAAGTGTACCGGTACATAGTCTGTTTTAGTGTTGTGAAAGATAAGGATTTTTTGCAAGATAAAAGATAAAGATAAAGTTGAAATTTTAAAATCTAGAAGATAAAGATAAAAGATAAAAAATTTAGAAAGATAAAGATAATTTGCAAGATAAAGAAACCAAAAAGATGAAAGATAAAGATTAAGTACAAATATGGTCGCCTGGACCTAGGAGAATGATGTAAGTGGAGTGCAATAAGCGAGAGTGAATGATGCAAAGGCACCCAACTGAATGCATTAACTTTTACGCCTGAGGTCAAAGAGGTGATAGGCATTAAGCACACATAAATGTAGGTTTGGGGTTTACCAGCGGTATCTGACTGACACAAGTACTTTTGCTACTGGCTGACCGCAAATCATTTCTTTTTTTCACAAGCATCAAAAGCCTGCTCTGTGCGACTGTACGAAGTATCGAAGCAACAGTTATTGATTTTTTCAAACTTATTTTTCCAAGGATTAGACTCAGATTAACGTGGATGCTAGTACTCACGCTTAGATCTGTATTACTCCCGCTTAGGTCGATATACAGGCGTTAGTTTGGGCCGCACGCAATAGGGTTTAAATAATCGTTTTTTCTTTTCTTGTATTTCAGTAAAACTTGAATGCGTCTGAATATATTTCACCTCAAACCTGCATTTTAGATTACGTGCTAACTTATGTACATTATCTTTTTTAGCAAGATAAATTCTTATCAAAAGATAAAGATAAAGATGGCCTGTGATTTTTCCAAAAAAGATAAAGATAAAGATAAAATAAAGAAATCGTCAAGATAAAGATAAAGATATCTCTATCTTTATCTTTATCTTGCTAAAAAGATAAAGATAAAGATATCTTTTACAACACTAGTCTGTTTCACGTAAACTTACGCGTTTCCTACTGCTTTAAACTAACAATTCATCATTCAATTGGCTTACAAAGTCGCTAGTTTACTCTTTTTTCTATTTTCACTCGTTTTTGAATTCAGTACTTTATTTCAGTCTGCAGGCCGCAGAATATACTTTGATTTTTTTGTGTTGCTCCAGAGAATGTCAGATTTTCAAGATTTTGCGACTTTATACAAGTAGCTTTTTCCTAGTCCCCTCTTTTGCATCTTTAATAATCTATAATCCCGAGCATATTCTGTCTTTTTTGTTCCATCAAAGCATTTTTCGTTGCTAGTGTACATATATAGGTAAGTTACACTTTTATTACACATACCATAAGCTGTTTCGAATAAAAGACATTAATTTACGGTATGTGGGACATTTAATCTTAAATTAGTAACTGGTATGGCATTTTTATTTCTTCACACTGTCGACTGAAATCCATGCTAGACCATTAAAAGGCTTTTCTCTCATCCACTTTTCAGCTTTCCGATGAGGATCTCGGTGCTTCGATGATTAAAAATCCGTCTTCGGTTCGTTTAACAGATAAGCGTTCAAAATAAACACCAGGCAAAACGTACTCTCGCATGAAGTTTCGTGACATAGAAGACCCATCAACTTTTTTATCTTCATGTTTCGCCTCTATTTTCAATGAATTGGCTTTGCTTACAAGCTGTAAAAAAAGTTCAGGAAAACAAAAGACAAATGAGTTCATTTGAAATGAGTTGATTTTATTATAGCAAAGTCCTCAAACTACAACAATTTCTTGATGTCATTTAATTGAATTTGTGATTTGGTAGGTACATAAGTAAAGATACACAACAGAACGAACCTTAATTTCTTCCGGTCTGTACCCTTCTACGTTCAAGCGTATGGTCACATTTTTGTCCGTTTCGGTCAGCTCGCCTCCAGAAGTGGGCAAGGCAGTAGGGAAGTTCGATAAATCTTTATTAATTTCGTTCGTCCAAAAAGGATTCCTGTAATTTAGACGGAATCACTGTTGCTACTCAGAAGAATTTAAGATATAATGAGCCATATGTAATGTATATAAATTGCACAGAAAAAATGTTACAGCATACGGCATTCGAAAAATCATTGAGCAGTAGGTACCATACGTGGGCAGCAAGAAAATTCTGGGGGTGCAAGATTTTTTGAAGGTCAAAAATGGCCTTAAAAATGGTGGTATGGCGATAAAAACACCATTTTTCGACGTTTCTCATCAAGCACTCATCCATTGGCATCAAAAAATTGCGAAAAAACGGAAAAAATTTTAAAAAGTGAATTCTGGGGTTTTGAGTTCTGGGGTATTTTTGGTTTCTGGGGGTGCATACCTCAACCCCCCACGCCCAGTTGTAGGTAAGGTACTTCATAAGAAATTGCTTAATTCTAAGTCGACAGAATTTTTGAAAATAGCACATCATCTCACAAAGTTGCAGCTGTTTCAACTTCGATCAAGAAAACATACATGGTCTCCTCCTGGGCGCCAGTAGCACAATTGGACAGACACGCACGTGGATCAATTGAGTCCCCTCCAGCAGAGGCTACAAAAGCATTTTCTGGTGAAGAAGATAAGAATCGGATCGGGTCAGCTGAGCAGAAATTTCAAATTGGGATACTTTGTTGTTAGCTGATTTGAAATTTTTCCAATTTTCAGGTACGTTTCAGCAGCTCAAAGGTTCTCGCTGACTTTAGCACTGGTCACCGGTGTGCCTGTGCACCTATTTTATTATGAGTCAGTTCGAGAGAGCTTCGTCCGACATCGGTCTAGATATTTAACAGAATATAAACCTTGTTTCAAGATGCAAGGCGAACAGTTTGATTCACCTAATGAATCTAGAAAATGGATTTCCATACGCACTTTTTGGAGTCTAAAATGCGGAACAGTATGGAAAATTTTTCAAAATTGGAAGTCCAAAAATTTTACTTAAATGCGTGAAAATAAGCACATTCACTCAATCGCATTTAACCGTTAGCTTTCTCCAAATTACAATAGAATTCAATCGGAACAAAATTTGAATTAAACATGCATAAGTGTTCATAATTGGGTATACCTTATATAATTTGAAACCAAAATCTTGAGCAAAACAATAGAAGTAATAAACAGAAACGACTTAATCATTGATTTTCATAAATCACAAAAAGTGATTATTTTATTAATCATTTCATCACTAAAAACTTAAATATCCCACAGCTTCATAATCTATTAGGTAGTTTTTAGGTTGCTCATGAGATATTGTAACGAAAGTATAAGTTTTCGTTTATCTTATTTTATTCATTTTATAAGTAGTTGAACGTACTCGTACAATTAAGCCTTACGAGAAACTTATTTTCTCTTATTACTTTGTTTCTTGCCTCAAAAACTAACTTTGTAGAAGTTGTTAACTGCTGTTAGACACGCAATAGTCAGTATCGTACGTTACATACAACTTATATTATTTTTAGCTAATCTACGAGTAGAATGATTTTATCCGCCCGGATTGTAATTTAGCCTATAAATGATATACGATTATATTCTTAAGTACATATTCACGTATAATAATGTTCTTTTACAGTATTCTTTCAAATAGCTGTTATTTTATATTCGTTTGATGTAGAACGCGTAGCTTTGATTAGTAAAGAGCGGTAGCTTCTTATAGTACGCTGAGCCCAGCTGACCCAGGCATTACAATATTGACTTGCAATTCAAGCAGTTGTGAATGGAAAAAGTCCTATGAAATACCTCATTGGCTAAACTTTACTTTATGGTGTGAACGGAAAACTTGCAGATGTACGTGGAAAGGAACGATATTGATTGAAACGAGGAGGACATGCAAAAAGAAAGTGCGGAAAAAAATTTTATGAAAAACGGACCAATATTGGTGAAGATAGAGTTACTCAGGATATAGCTACATTAAAGTGAGGTATTTTACAGTTTACCAAAAATGTTCCGAATTTGGGCTGAAAACATATGTATCTGACATTTTCAAGGTCGCTGATTACGAAAAAATAACTTTTATTGCACGGAAAAAAATTTTGTTTGAAAATTTTCAAATTTGAAAAAAACAATTTTTAGCATGTTCTTTCTGTCTAGATATGTGAAAATTCAAGTTTCTGCTTAAATGACGCTTAGGCTTAGGCTTAGTTTATCTGAGAAGGTGTTTTCGGCTGCTTAGGTCGAGGTCGCTCCCGCTTAGGTCGAGGTATAGATGCTTAGGTCAACGTATAGATGCTTAGGTCGATGTATAGATGCTCAGGTCGATGTATAGATGCTTAGGTCGACCTAAGTTGGGTACATGTTATTCTGCATTCCACTGTTCGAATCTTCAAATGGTTGGAACTTTAAGATAATCCAAAAATGCTGTTTGAATCGTATTTAAGTAGAAATCTTCAACTGGATGTAAACAATGCTAAAAATAGTGAAATTAAAAAAAATTTCTTGAAAATTTGGGCAAAAAATTACAAAAAAATTTTTCTTTAATCTTGGTTTCCGCGCAGTATAACTTAATTTTTTGTAATCTGCGACCTTGAAAATGGCAGGAAAATATTGATTAGTAAAAATTGGAAACTTTTGATAAACTGCTAAAATTCCTTAAAGTGGCTCAAAATGGTGAATGTCGAAGTATGATGTTTGAAGTACCGTAACTCTGTGAGTTTTGTATGGATTTGGTTTATTATTTTTTCCGCGTCTTTTAGTGACACAAAGTATCGTTTTTGCGCAATTGTATGGCAGTTCTGCCGGAATGGCGCAAAATCGGTTCACACCATATTCTTCAAAAACTCACATCATTAAACTACGATTCAATTAGTACAAACAACATGCCAATAAAGCTACATCAGTAATACATATGTACATGTTAAGTTGCACGCTCGAAAAATTTCTTGTATAAGACAAAT